>JBBPTR010000330.1:0-16153 GCA_038094255.1 Porphyrellus aff. niger
CACGCTGGTCTTCGCATCCTCCGCCTTTCCCATGAGGGACTCGTCCCTCACAACTGCAACAACATAGACCTTATTCGAAATTCTGTCGTCGACCCCATTGATGGGGCAATCAACATCAGGTTTATGCGTCACACCTTCGAAGACAAAGAGAGTAGCAAAGAAGGAAAAAACATAGTGCGATTATCCTGCATTGACCTGACACTGCCGAAACATCTACCCTCTGACACGACGACCGTTTTACCGATGACAACCAACATGGAGCTCATTCTGGAAGTGGATGATGTTCTGCCGCACGATCTCCCCGATGGCCTTTGGGGACCCGAGTATAATTATTCAGGCAATGGCTATGTGAGGGGGCTCTGGCGGTTTGATTCTGGGTACATTGTGCGATTCACGATTGATGCATCAGGAGAGCAATGCAGGTGCGTTCTTGGGAAGCGGTTGCTTGCCTTTGAATGGAGCAAGTCTGACTCGAGTGACCCGAGTTTCTCCTGGTGGTGGGTGGATTGCGCGAGAGGAAAGTTACGTTACTACCATGAATATTCCTTAAACCCGGGGTATGACTCAGCCTCGCATGTGGAATTCCTTGTAGTGGTGGATGTTGAATAGGTCATGGCCACCTTAGTCACCACTTCTCAGTAGCAAAAGAGGGTCTTGGAGTTCTGTTTCCTTTGTAGACAGCTAAAGGTCTCATTGGAGGGGTTCTAAAAATTTGTTTGGGCCTCATTGTGGTTGCACCTTGTGTCCATTAGAGCCTCATTTACAGCTCTCTTAAGTATCTCTGGTGGTCATCCTGGTGTTCTCATTCTGCAAGAACTGTTATGGTGCCAGGTGCCTACACTTCATTTTTGTACTTATTGATCTTCTCTCTTATCTTATCAGACACCTCATGTTATGACTGGCCTGGATAGGGACAGAAGTAGCCTTGCGGAACAAGGGGTTCAAGGACTGAACTTGCTAGGGTAGCCTAGCAGAGGTGGTCTAAGAGCGTTGACTCGAGAGTATGATGGAGACTCATAGAGGGGGTGCTAACTGCAGCTAGCTCTGAGGGGTTTACCATGTGGATTGTGAGGTAAGGGCAAGGAGAACAAGTCTAGGGTATATACAGATGAGCGGTGAGGCTTATATACCCTAGCTATGGAACGTCATGGAATCTGAAAGAATATTCCTGTTACAATTTTCCTGGTCTTCCGCTTGATCCTCTTCATTTCCATCCCCTGCAATGTAGAGATCCTTCCTGGACTCTATCACTACGACGTAGCTTGTTCCTTCTTCCTTCTTCTGAGTCCAGTACTCACTATTGTTCCTATTGATTCCCCTTAGTGACATTCATCTCCATTCTTCTCTCTAATTGTCACAAGGTATCGTTCCTGACTGCATGGTCAACTTCTTCTTTTCCCATAGCGGTGTTCCATTTCTGCTCTTCTCTACTGCCACTGCATGGTAACTGTTCCTGACCTTATGGTCCTTTCTTGATATACATTTCATCTCCACATGGATAGCATCTCTCCTGACCGCTTCTCTCATAATGGTCTAGTCTCCCCACATTCCACTGTCCCTAGTTTGGTAGTCTCTTAACTACATAAACCTCGCTGCCCTGTATTGTAGTTCCTTACACTTGATCTTTGCAATACACACTTAGTTCCAGTGACCAAGCTCCTGCTTGTTCCCAGTCCCTTAGTCGAAGCTTCGCTTCTCTCTTAGTCCCTCAGTCTAGACTTCGGTCTACCCTCTAGTTTCTCTAGTCTGCGACCGTCTGTTGCATCCTCAGTCCTTGATCCCTTTTGAGGTTGTTGGTCTCTTCGTGAGTATCACCCTCAAAGGTCCCTTGGTTACTAGACTTGCGTCTGCATAACAATTCCATGACAAAGCGAAATGACAAGTCATGACTGTTACACTAATGTGATGGCTAACGGCAACCTCAAGAAACTAACCTCCTTGTACATGTACGGGTGGTACTCATGAGGAGATGCAGTGACTATAAGACAAGGGAAACACGGTGATGGATCGTCTATCCTAGATAGGCTCCATTCGAATGGAAATCCCGAAGTATCCATGTGAGGGATCAAGAGAAGGGGAGGTTCGAGGAGCAAAGGTCTCGCCTAAAGTGCAAAGCTTTCCCAAGGCAGTCGTATAGTCACCACATGAGATTGCGTAGAACTAACTTAAGGTTACAGGGTACGAAATGGGTGTTATAAATACTGTGTAGGATTGGAGTATGAAGTGTGTGAGAGAACACTTTAGGAGAGGTAAACATCCAGAAGAGGAAAGTAGTCATAGGGAAATCCCTGGGGTTTCTCTGGGGTGTCCCGTCTAAATAGGGAATTGGAAATAAATAGAGCGAGCTGACAAAGCGAGAAATATAAATAGAACTTGCTGAGGAAGCAAGGAATGGAAATGAAATAGAATGAAACTCAGCATATGAAATAGTGAAGCATCAGTGGCATCCGCAGTGATGGTGGCATCTGCCAAGGTACCTGTGCCAAGGTATGACTCTCAGGCCCTCTTAATATGTGTGGTGTCGTCCTAAAGTTGGATTGACCCAGAGATCTGGATTGGGAAGTAGGGAGTCTGGGCAGTTGGTGGAAATTCTGTATCCCATTGGGCAGTAGTCAAGAAGACTGTCGTCCTCCCTGTGTAATGCGGCCACCTCTGCTTCCAGCAGATTTGTGATGTCGTCCTCTCTCCATTGTTCTTTGTAGAGCAAGTATGCTTTGTCCCATACATCTGGTTCCGGTTGCCATTGGTAGAAGTGCGTCCCGTTAGTGTCCCAGGGGCGAATTGTAACAATGACCAAGCATGACTGAGCGAATGATGAAGCATGACTAAAAGTGATGACTACAGTAAGCAAAGGAATGCGATGGAATTGGATGGAAGGAAGCGATGATGAAGCAAGTGGAATGGTATGGAATACTATGGAATGGGGTGAGTCATCACAGAAGAAAAGAAATAGTGTCCTAGGTGAGGGTCGAACTAGCGACTATAGTGGTACAAGAGAAGAAATCGTAACACCTCATGGATAGTATCTGTTCCTTGTCTTATCTATGGAGGCTTTGCCTCTTTATCTCTGCTTGATGTACATGTACACCCTGCTTTTTTGGTGGTGGCATATGCCCTGGGGATGGTCATTGCAATGGAACTGGAGGATCTATGTATACCAAAGTGAGGATTATGAATACTAGAGTTGGTAAGCTTCTCTGAAATGAAGTGGAGGGCATAACAATTTGGACACTAGACATCCATGGGATAGAGAGAGTGAATCTAAACTGGCTCTTGATATGGTCTACCACCAGGAGGAATGTGAGGAGCAGGTGATGGTGGTGAGGGAAAAGAAGGTGATGGAGATAGAGGTGGATTATTGTCATCCTCAGCATCACTGGAACTGGAAGAGAATGAATCAGAAGAGCCAGGGCCAGAATTTGGGAGTGGTGGTGATGGTGACAATGATACAGGTCTAGCAGGTGATCTTGGTAAAGGAGGAGTAACACAAATAGAAGAAGGAGAGTCAAGATCAGGATTGTCCTGGAGTAAACACTGCTGCTATCTCTCCTGGTCTTGCTTATAATGTTCAGCTAAATGTCAATGATGCTCACTGAGAGCCTAAGAAAGCTGCTGTACTTGTGATAGTACATTGTACTCCTGATTTTCCTGCTCTTGTACAGCTTGTTGCTGCTATAGCTACTACTGCAATACAGCATGTCAACAGTACTGCTCCAATTCCCATTGATACTGCAACTCCTGCTGGAGCCTTGCTTGCTGCTCCTGTTCTAACTAAGCTTGAAGGGCCAACTCCCTTTGTAGCTGCTCCTGTCTTTGCTGCTCCAATTCTACTCAAATGGCCATATTTCTTTGAAACTGTACTTGTCACTCTAATTCCAGCTGTCTCTGCTGATACAGTATGTATAACTGTTGTTGAAGCAAATGTTGATTTTGTAACTGCAGGGCATGAGATTGCTCAAATTTCTCTTGTTGCTGTTGCTCAAACAGCTGTCTAGCATGAATGGCTACCCTACTCTGCCTTAATTCAAGCTTGTTGCTCAACTTCTTGTTGAAAATGAATGTTGTGCTGATGTCGAATGGGTAGTGGATGCGTGGAATTGATAGGAACATGGGCAGTAGTAGGGAAGGAGGCATGATTGGAATGTCTGGCTTGATGTCTCTGATGATCAGCATTGAAGTTCTCTCTCAATTGTGTAGCATAGTCTACCAAAGGAGGCTGAGGATCTCCATGATATCCTATAAATGGAGGATGAGGCTAAACAGGTTGAGGTGCAGTAGCATGGGATAGTTATAGAGGCAGTCAAAAAGGAACAGCAGCAGCAGGGTGAACATTTGCTTAATGATGCAAAGGTGGGGATGGAAAGCATTGATGGCACATGTGCTGTGCATAAATATGCTCAATCTGATGGTATTGAAAGCCTAGATACTGATGTACAGGCACAGGTGGATAATTCTAGAAATTCAACTTTGAATAATATATTTACATGAAATATAGTCTAGATTTACAGTCAATGGATTGGGCATGTTTGGCATTAGAGCAGCATGGGAAGGTTGACAATGGGAAGGAGGTGAGCCAAGAACACATTGTTATAATGTCAAATTAGAGGCTACCAGTGGTAAAGTATTTGCCAAGTAGAGTGCATGTGAGTACAATTGCTATTGGGAACATGTGTGCAAAAACTAACTTGCACATGACTGCCTTTCTCAGCTTCTCATGTTGGATATCTACATTTCACACTCATGGATATGAAGGCACCTTACATCCTTGTAGAAGCTACATGAGCTTCTGTGATTGGCTTATCTAACTCATCCAACCTCATATACCCAAACAGAACTGTTGTCATTGACTTGGACAATTTGGAGATTTGTGGAAGCAATCCTGAAAGGCAGGACTACATTATCATGCCCATCTCTATACCTGCAATAAAATGGAGTGGGTACTTCTGTGCATGATTTGACTAGCCTTTCACTTCATGGGGTATCACACAAAATGGAAGCATAGTTCCAAATGAGAAGAGTATAAGAAAATAGTGGGTGGGTGCATGATGACTATCAATGGACAGAACTCAGTTGTCATGTGTGGACAATGGACTAAGGTATATTTACCTATCAATGGACAGAACTACGTAGTTTGTGTCAGTTTGAGTAGATGCAATGTTCAAGTAAGGCTCACTTCAGTTGTCGTGCATAGACAATGGACGGAGGTGTTTGTCACATACATATCAACTAAATACTACTTCTAATAAAGTAAAAGAACAATGTCTGAGACATTTAGGAATTCAAGTGGGTATAACAAATAGATCGGACTGAGACATTCATGATGGCATGTATCATTTGACAGTGTGCTCCAGTGTGCACATATCATTTGATAGACAGTGTGCTCCAGTGTGGGTCATGGCTTGTGCTCATGATTGCTTCAACTCCAACACTCCCCTCTGTGCACAACCTGAGTTCAGCAACAAAGTGTTTGACTTTTGGTGACGGGAGAGCCTTTGTGAGGGTGTTAGCAACCATGTTAGCTGTAGGGCAAAAAACTAAGTGCAATTTGCCACCATCGATGACCCAACAGATGAAGTGAAAATGAATGTTGATGTGTTTTGTGTGTATATGATATTGATGGTCCCTCACAAGCATGATTGCTGATTGATTGTCAAAAAAGAGGGTAATGGCACCATCAAGTGGTGTGAAAAGATCTGTGATGAGTATACACAGCCACAGTGCTTCCTTCACAGTGTGTGTAGTGGCAATGTACTTGCTCTCTGTCATGGAGAGCGAGACTATATCCTGCTTTTTGGAACTCCATGAAACAGCCCCTCTGTTGATTAGGAAAGTGTAGCCTGAAATGGCCTTCTGATCTTTGGCCATACTGCCATCTGCATCAGTGTAGCCAATGAGGTGGCACAATTCACCCCTGTAGGTCAACCATAAGTTATGAGTGCTGCTGAGGTACTAGTAAACACAGCAAACAGCATCCCAGTGCACCATGCCAGGGTTGCTCAAATAGCAAGAGACAGTGGCAAGAGCATATGAGATGTCAGGCCATGTACTGAGTATAGTGTACATGAGGGAGCTGACAGCTTTGTGGTATGGGATATGCTGCATGGTGGCATACTCTGCACTGGTTGAGGGTGATTGACCAGTGAATAATTTTATGTGGGGTTCCATTGGTGTTGAAATGGGCTTGAGCTGATCAAAACTGAAGTGATGAATGATGGAAGTGATGTATGAGCATTGTGTAAGGGAAAGTGTATGCTCTGCATGGTTCCTAGAAACTTCAATTCTGAGAAGCCAATGTAGCTCACCCAAATCTATAACCTCGACATGCTTGCTGAGCTGTACCTTCAGTTTTCTGACAAGGCTGAGTGAGGTTGCTGCAAGAGTACAGTTGTTGACATGAACAATGATAATCTTCAACACAGTGCCTGTGTACCAATAAAAAACAGCTTGGTCAACTTTGCATTGCTGGAAATGGAGCTGATTGATGAGAATTGTTACAAGCTTTTGATACCAACAATGTCCGCTCTGTTTCAGACCATACAAAGTTTTGCATAGATGGTAAACACACTGTGGATGGTTGGTATTGGCATATCTGGGAGGTTGGTGCATGTTAATGTGCTCATCATCAGTAAGCTCACCATTTAAGTATGCACCCTTAATGTCAACTTGATGCAACTCCATATCCTGTCATGTGGCAAGTGTGAGGACTGTTCAGATTGAAGTGAGTTTGCCAACAGGAGCATAGGTATCAAAATAGTCAAAGCCCAGTACCTGTGAACAACAAGACATGCTTTGTATCTGACAATGTTACTGGCAGCATCTTTTTTCACATAGAAAACCCATTTTGAGCTGACGAGATTTGCACCAGCTGGTAGATCAATGAGTTCCCAAGTGTTGGCCTTCTGGAGAGTGTCGAGTTCCTCACAGATTCCCTATTCCCATTGTGGCCATTTGGGCTATCATTTTGCATCCACGATAGATGTGGGCTCAAGGACTTTGGCTTCAGCCATAAAATCATTCAGTGCGAGTGCAAGCTCAATGTCATCATTGTAGTTAATCACCATCTCAGTTATGGCCATCATTTGGTTTGCTGTTCCATCCACTTCAAGTGGTATGGTGCCCAGGTTGGATTTGGGAATTTCGGGAAGGGATGTTGGTAGCTGGACACCACATGGTGGTGCAAGATCAGTAGCCTTGCCATCAATGATGTTGAGAACACACTGAGAGGGCTAGCAAGTGTGTTTGGGACATGGAGCATCAACAGTATTGATGGTACATGGCAACTGTTACAATTTTCTCCCTTTTTCCCCATGTCATACTACTCCTTATCCCATGTGATGTAGAAGTCCTCCTAGGACTACATCAGTATGATGTATATTGTTCCATTCTCCTTCTTCTCCATTTCCCATTCACCATTGTTTTCCTTGTTCTTCCATAGTGATGTTCTCTTTCTGCTCTTCACTCCAGTCGTCGCATAGTAATGTTATCAACTGCATGGTCGCTCTTCTGTTACATGTTTCATCTCTATCACAGACAGCCTTCTCCTGATTGTTTCTCTCACAACGATCCAGTGTCCCCTACTACCCCTTATAGTAGTCACTTTGCTACTTAAGTCTGGCTGCCCTGTATTGTAGTCCTCACACTTGATCTATGCAATCTATGTGGCTCTTGTGACCAAGCTCCCACTTGCCTCAGTCCCTCAGTTCCCTAGTCTCAGACCTCGGTCGGTTCCTTAGTTCCCCTAGTCAGCAACTGTCGGTTGCTTCCTTAGTCCTTGATCCCCCTTTGAGGTCGTTGGTCTCTTCATGAGTATCACCCTCAAAGGCCCCTTGGTTACTAGACTTGTGTCTGCATAACAGCGACATGGTAGGAGATGAAGATGGCAATGAGATGGGTGCAGGAGTGATGGGGTCAGCACTTGGATGGGAAGCAGTGGGGACATATGCCTATGTGACATTGCCCAAAGGAATGTCTTGATCCTCTCCCTCAATGGTACACAGGGAGGAGTCCTAGTAGACGTTTTGTTCAATGGTGACAGACTGGCATGATGACCAATAGATGCAAACAGCAGTCTCAGTTTGGTCATCAATTCCCACCCAATGCCCTTTTTCCACATGGTCACCCAGCTTCGTCCCCTTCTCAATGCAGACAAAAACCTTGGATCCCCACTTGTGCAAGCCATGCAAATCTGGTTTTTTATCGAAAGTGACCTTGAATGGTGTCAAACCATCAAGTGCCTTGGTGGGTGTCCAATTTTTGAGCCAAACAGCATGTCTGGCAGCCTCACCCCACAGAAATCTCAGTAAACCACTAGCATGCAGCATTGCACGGACCTGCTCAAGCAGAGTGCAGTTCAAGAGCTCAGCAATGCCATTGTGCTGAGGGGTGTTGTGGGCAGTGAAACACTGCACAGTACCCTAGTGCTGCAGGTACAGCACGAATTCATGCCCAAGATACTCTCCTCCACAATCCAAGTGGAGAAGCTTTATTTTTGCAGTAAGCTGCCAGTTGAGCCACTGCTCAAAAAATTGGTAGGCAGTGAAGGTATCACTTTTCTGGCAAAGTGCATACATGTAGGTGAGCCATGAGTGATCATCTGTGAAGGTGACATAGTAGCACTGGCCACCAAGTGTTGCAATGGGAGCCAGTCCTCAAACATTAGACCAGATGACATTGCCAATCAATGCAGCATATTTCCCCTGACACTCCTTCACCACAGGGTTGTGTGTCACTTTAGCATAGACACATAACTTGCAAATGGTTCCCCCATCTCTCAAGTCATCAAATTTTAAACCACTGACCAAATCGCATTTGGCCAGACAATGAGTGGCTGATGGTGTGATATGCCCAAACAAGTGATGTAGCTCTATCACGATGACCTTTTCATTTGTAGCACTAGCCATATCTGGGTCGTGAATGACATGATAGAGACCCTTTGAGGTACATGGAATATGCCCAATCATCACACCATCCGAGCCGAGAATGGTATAGTATCCATTCACAAATATTGTTGAGAGCCCAAGCTCATCAAGATGACCAATCAAAATCAAAGTATAGCCCACCTCTAGCAAATACAGGACCTCAATAAGGCAAAGACAAGACACATCATGTCTGTTTGGAATGTCTATAATCATGTCACCAACACCAGTTGTGCTAAATGTTTGCCAGTTGGCAGCAGTGAATGGCTTTGAAGGGATGTCTGTTACACTAACACGATGGCTAGACGATAATCTCCAGAGACTAACCTCCTTGAATCCTCACAGGTGGCACTCATGAAGAGGTGCAACAACTGCGAGTCAAGGGATACAAGTAATGGATTGAACGGGACTCCACTCGAGAGAAGGTCCCAAGTATCCAGGTCAGGGATTGAGGGAAGAAGATAGAGTTCGAGGAGCGGTCTCGCCTAAAGCATGGAGCTTTCCCAAGGCGGTCGTATAGTCATCACGTAAGATTGCATAGAACTAACTTAAGGTTACAGGGTACGAAATGGGCGCTATAAATACTGTGTACGAGCGGAGTACAAAGTGTGTGAGAGAACGCTTTAGGAGAGGTAAACGTCTGTGAAATGGAAGAGACGAAGGGGTTTCCCTGGGGTTTCCCTGGATAAATAAGGAATTGGAAATGGAGAAAAGAGGCTGGCTCTCACGAGCGATAAATATAGTAAGAGGGATTGCCATAAAGAGAATTGGAATTGGAATGGAACTCAGCATATGAAATGGTGGCAGCGCCACTGATGGTGGCGTATCAGTGGCATTCCCAATCCGGCCTTGCCAAGGTATGGTTCTCAGGCCATCCTAAGGCATATGTCGTGGGATCAATACATAGATCTGGATCAGGGAGTAGGGAGTCTGGACGGTTGGTGGAGTTGTCGTAACCCATGGGAAAGTAGTCCAATAGCCCGTCCCTCTCACCATGCAGTCCCGCTGCTTCTGCCTCCAATGGGTCCGTGATGTCGTTGGCCCTCCATTGTTCTTCATAGAGTTTGTAGGTGTTGTCCTGTATATCCAGTTCCGGTTGCCAGTGATAGAAGCCCTGGGGGCGAATTGTAACAATGTCCTCTAAGCCTTCAAAATGATCAAGATAGAAAGAAATGTGGTGGGTAGTGCCAGAATCATATAGCTCGACATGGTGAGCATTAGTATGTGGTGGTCCACTTGTAACTTTAAAAGCCACATCTTTGTCATCAGAGGAGCAAGCAACTGAATCACCATCATCATTGATATCCTCTACAAGCACTCAATTAGCCAACAAATTGTTTGTGGCAGTGAGTGAGAACTAGTCTTTGTTTGCAAGATTCCCATCTTTGTCATCTGTGTCTACAGGAAGTAGTCCAGGGACTGTTTTGTCATCAGTGGAGTTGTCAATGACACCAAAAACACTATCCTCATCTTCAGGGTCTATGGCGGAAACATGGATGCTGCTCTCAGCAGCTGGGGAGGCAGAGGTGTTTTTATGTATACAGTCTATTGTGTGGATCCTTCAGCTGATTTTTTAGATAGTGGAAAGGCAATTTGTGCTGATCCAATCTACAGATCCAGCATATACCTGTCCTGGAGCCAGTCCTTGAGCTTCCCTGTTCATTGTACCTGGAACAGGTTTGACCACGACCACCTTGACCACGACTGCAGCCTGTTACACTAATGCAGTGGCTGGCGATAACCTCCAGAATCTAACCTCCTTGTCTTCTAGGCTTGAGGGTGGTACTCACAAGGAGATACAATAACCTCTTCTGCACAAGAGCAAGGGGACAGTACTACACTGGTTGAATGACAAATGATGTTCCTTGTATCTGGGTGAGGGATCAGGAATGGAGATGAGGTTCAACAAGTAAGGGTCTCACCTGAGCTAAGGCTCCACAAGGTGGTTGCTAGTTACCACATAAGATTACATAGAACTAACTTAAGTTTACAGGGTATGAAATGGGCACTATATATAGTGTGATGTGATCAGAGTACGAAGTGTATGAGAGAACACTTTAGGAGGGATAAATGTCCAGAAGAGGAAACTAGGCATAGGGGAATCCCTGGGGAGTCCTGTCTGAGTAAGACAAGAAATATAAATAGAACCTGCTGATGAAGCAAAGAACAGAAATTAAATAGAATGAAACTCAGCAATTGGAAATAGTGGAGCAGTGGAGCATCAGTGGCATCCGCAGTTGATGGTGGCACTTGCCAAGGCACCATATCAAGGTACTGCTCCCATGTCCGGACTAGGTGGTCCTGCAGCGTGCAAGAGTTGGATCTACCCAGAGATCTAGATCCGGGAGAAGCAAGTCTGGGCAGTTAGTGCCTATTGAGTAGCCCAGGGGAAAGTAGTCCAGGAGCCTGTCTGTCTCTTGGTAGAGCAAAGCAGCCTGCATCTCCATCATCTGTGTGAGATCCCCACCCCATTGTTCCTCGTAATGAAGAAAAGAAGAGTCAAAGTTGTCCAGTCCTGGTTGCCATGACATAGTAGTCGTTCCAGTATTGATGCTAGGGCAAATTGTAACACAGCCTCTGGGAAAGGGGACAAGAGCCAAAGCTTTGTCGTGTTCATGGTCACAATCTTTGCCATTGAGGAAAGAGATAGTATGGGCCTTCTGCCATTCAGCCTCCTTGATGACAAGGGAAATGAGAAGATCCAGGGCAATTGTCTTTGTGTCACTGTAGAGCCAAGCAGCAGCAAGCTAGGTGGAAGTGAAGTTGGCAAGGGCAGGGGACAGAGAGCAAATAGTGGTCAAATGGTAATCCTGCTTGTCAATAGC
Source organism: Porphyrellus aff. niger (assembly GCA_038094255.1). Lineage (NCBI taxonomy): Eukaryota > Fungi > Basidiomycota > Agaricomycetes > Boletales > Boletaceae > Porphyrellus > Porphyrellus aff. niger. The sequence goes on from JBBPTR010000330.1 coordinate 11,741, forward strand.
AACACTAACAGTGGTGAGCTCCTCATGCCTGGTATGAAGCCCATCAAGGAAGTGACAGACCTCCTGGCCCTTGGGCAGATGGGACTCAAGGAACTGAGAGTAAAGGTCAGTCTGTGCATATGCTCCTTTCTCCATGTATTCAACAATGATAGTGTTCCACATGTCAGCTACAGAAGCAGACCCTTTTACTCACAGAGTGATAGAGTCTGGGATATGTTGGATTAGAAGGTACTTTGCTATGGCTTTGTCCTTCGTCCATTTTATGAGGGCAGCCTGCTCTACATCAGTGGGGGCATTAGAGATGGTAGGCTGAGGAGACAAGCCATCAAAATGGTTCCAAAGTTCCTTGGCCTCAACAGCTACTGGAAAACGAAGTGCAAAGATTGCCCAGTTTGTGCCCTTAATGTCTAGCTTGGGCACATTCATAGGCGTGTATCCATAGTGACAGGAATGGTGGTAGACATGACAAAATGAATGTCAGGTAGAGGCACAGTGCAGGGTGCAATAACCTATAAGAAAATAGCAGGTGGGCATGTGATGACTATCAATGGACAGAACTCAGTCATCGTGCATGGACAATGGACTAAGGTATATTTACCTATCAATGGATAGAACTACATAGTTTGTGTCAGTTCAAGTAGATACAATGTTCAAGTAAGGCTCACTTCAGTTGTCGTGCATAGACAATGGACTAAGGTGTTTGTCACATACATATCAACTAAATACTATTTCAGACAAAGTAAAAGAACAATGTCTGAGACATTTAGGAATTCAAGTGGGTATAACAAATAGATTGGACTGAGACATTCATGACAGCATGTATCATTTGACAGTGTGCTCCAGTGTGTGTGTATCATTTGATAGACAGCATGCTCCAGTGTGGGTCATGGCTTGCACTCATGATTGCTTCAATTCCAACAAAGAGCAGGGCTGGAGCCATGTTGTCTGTGTATGCTGTGTTTAGTCTAACACTTGCTTAGGTCAACATCAGAGTCACAGTTTCATTCATCTCTATCAACCAGGCCAGAGAATACCTAGAGAAAGAGATACCAAATGGCCAGTCTCTCAAAGAAATGGCAAGAGGTACTTGTACTGCATGGGCTGAGAAACTCAATAGAATCCAACTAGTGTGGGAAACAGCGGAACAGAAAGAAGTTTTCTATACCAGGTTCTTTCATACCCTTCAAGTACATTCATTGTTAATAACCAAACACCTCCACTCATTTGTGTAGTATCCTTACAAGCAGGATGAATACAGAAGATACTACTCTGGTGATGATGATTCTGTTCATGAGGGTGTATCTTATACTGGTTACTCAAACTGGGTGTGTTGGCTATCTCTCTTTGTAGCCTGGTATTGGATTGTATTTAGGATACTTATCAGGCGGAATGGGCATGGCTGATCCTTTTCGCACCAGAGAGAATTCCAGGAATGGTGCAGAGTATGATCCGAGACTACAATGAGGTATCCAGGTCATGATTCAACCTGATCACTTATTCACCTACCTTTGTTATAGGGTGGATGGCTTCCAATGTGGAAAAACATTATTGGTAAGACTGTTCTCACTGTTGCAGCGTTCATTCTTACCTTGAAGAATAGAAATGAACATCACGGTATGTGAGTCCACCTTAGTCAATTAGTGTCATACAACCACACCCAGATTGCCACGCATGCGGACTCACTCGTCGCGGAAACCGTCTTGAAATGCCCCGAGGGTTTCGACTTAGATGCAGCCTCGGAAGCGGTATATAAGGACGCCACTGTAGCTCCCATCAACGACACTACCACTTGGTGGGTTCACCGCATGTGTATTGATACTTAGCTGACAATGACGTAGGTATAGCGATCGAGAAGAGGCATGTTTCGCGATGAATTCGCAATTCCGGTTGAATAACCTTTCCTTCAGGGCGTGGACTATGAAGTGCGAGCGGGTCTATCTTCAGTCTACGAGCAAAAGGGATGGGTGGCAGACGACATCCACTCTGAGTCCGCCTCTCGCACGCTTGATTATTCTTGCAAGTTCCTCGAATACTCATATCATTAGTGAGTGAACCATAAACACTCTTTGTAGATGACGACTTTGCAGTCTCCGTACTTGCTGGCCTGCTCAACAGGACCAACGAAGAGGCGTTTTTCCGAGAACGCGCCATGAACAACCCTTTTACGATCTTCAACCCCGCAACCGGATTTATGGAAGCGCGGAATGCAAGCGGTGCTTAGGCAGGTCCAGACCGTGGTTGGACAGAGGGGGACAAATGTGCGTACACTTTTGATGTGGTACAAGACATTCCCGGACTGATCGAGCGTAAGGGTGGAAATAAGAGCTTTGTCGAGTTCTTGGATGAACATTTTGATGGCGGTAAGTACAAGTGGTTGTGGCAAGCCCCGGACGACTTAATGATCGACCAATAGGCCATAATGATCATACCAACGAGGTATGATGAAGGATTATGGCCTGGTCCTTGACTGACGCAGTTTACTACAGCCATCTCATCATATTCCATACCTCTACTCATTAGCCGGTGCGGCATCCAAGTCGCAATTCCGTGTTCGTCAGATCGCGGAGTCAAACTACAACGCGACTATCAATGGAATCTCCGGGGTAAAAACATCTATTTCTCACCGCCTACCTTGCGTTCACGTTGAATGTCTAGAATGAGATTGTGGGCAGATGAGTGCCTGTTATCTTTTTAGCGTGCTTGGATTCTACCCGGTGAACCCTGTGTCGGGTGAATATTGGTTCATCTTCCGTCCCATTGTCCTGTCCGTTCAACTGATGGACAGTCCCTTTTTCGACAAGGTCTCAATTAACTTGCCATCTTCGAGCGAGAAATTGGAGATCATTGCCTCTGGGGCACCATCCATGCCGTATGTGTACTCTGTGAGCATAAACGGGCACAACGTGGAACAACTCATCATCCAATACGATCAGATCGCGCAGGGCCGTGTCTTGTCGTTCCAGATGAGGGATACGCCACAGGCTTGGGGGAGCGGGTTGATGTTCCAGATATGAATCCTTGTTGAATGTTTCATCATGTAAACTATTTGATCGACGTCGATTGGTCCTGCGATATGTACATGTTGTTTTGTGCTCTCTCTTTGATTTCCAGTCAAAGATCACATATAAAGCAGAATCGTAGTACTTTTTCTTCTCGAGGAATCCGCGGTGGTGAAGATGTCTCGATTTCCGGCCAAAAGGTCAGTAGTCGGCCTCCTCTGAATGCGGCATGGTCTTTCACTGCACGGTACTATCGCATGCAGAGCACTGTGGCGAAACGGAATCCCATGCACATGTGGTGTCTTCATGACATTCTGGCGGTAAACGGAACCGCATATGCTGTGGATGGATCGTAGCCCATCGATTGTGGGTGCTCTGGTCCCACATTCGTAATGATTGTATGAAACGGAACTTCACGCGATGTGTCGAACCATATGATGCGGCGCTTCTCGTGTCATATCTTGGCGAAGAACCATAGGAATTCAGACCACGAACGCTGTGGATGGACTGTAATCCATCGATTGTGGGTGCTCCGGCCGCGTATTCGTGATGATTATAACAAGTCCCGCTTCCACGCGATGTGTTGGACCATACGGTGCCGTGCTCCTCGCGTCATACCCTGTCGAAGAACCATAGGAAATCAGACCGCGAATGCTGCGATGGATTCTAATCCATCGATTGTGGGTGCTCTGGCCCCACATTCGTGATGATTATAGGAAACGGGACTTCATGCGATGTGTTGGACCATACGGATGTGACCCTTCTTTATCGAAGAACATAGGAACGAGGCCGCGAACGCTGCATGCGATGGATCGTACTCCACCAATTGCGGGGTCAGTAGATGTGATATACAAAGCGGCGCTTGAAGTGTGATAGTTTCGATTGTGGGTGTTCTGACATCATTCGCCACGACATATAAACATGGGGTGGCATTGATACGACACTCCAACAACATGCCCCTCGAGATTCTCCCCGACACCTTGGATGATGCTACCCACGACACTCTTGACGGAGCAGTGCAGAAGGCCGTCGCACGCGCCTTGCGCGACGTGTCCGATCTCAGTTCCGACTGGCAGTATAGCACCCTCCTCCATGCTATCGTCTCGCGTGGCAAAGATATGAATACAGAATACCTAGACATCGAACGGGCAGGAGATTTGATCGATACTGAAGAAGAACTGCGTTCCATGCTCGCCTCCGCTTGGAAGCGCAGAACATACCGCGAGATTCGGAATATCTGTTCGTGTCCAGTACGAGCTGTACGAGATCGTTTGCATGCTAATAAGCTATTCATCGTCCTATCAGCCATTCTCAGGGCACCGAAACCAGAGCAGAAAACACCCAAACCCAAATCAGCCCCAAGTACCATCGTGGGTTAGTACTGAGTCCTGTCTGTACTCAACCACCGTGGCGT
>JBBPTR010000333.1:0-15991 GCA_038094255.1 Porphyrellus aff. niger
ATCATCACTTGTGGTTAGGTCAAAACATACAACACTCTGTATAGAGCATTATTGGATTTTGTTCATATAGATCAGAATTCAATTGTAAAGCTTCAAGGAAAACTTATATGGTCTGATAGTGTTACAATTCTTTTCCTTCATCGCTACATTCTCTTTTTTGGTATCCCTTATGACACTGAAGTCCTACCAGGGATATTTCAATATGATCAGTCACTTAACTTCTTCCTCATTCTCTGACCATGACTCACACTTGTTTCCCTTGTTCTCCCTTAGTGATGTTTGACTTCCACTCTTTGCTCCAGTCGTCACAAGGTACTGTTCCTGACCATATGGTCATCCTCTTCTTTTCCCTTAGTGGTGTTCCTGTTCTGCTCTTCTTTACTGCCACTGCAAGGTATCGTTCCTGACCACATGGTCATGCCTTTGATACATGTTTCATCTCCATCATGGACAGTGTTCCTCCTGACCATTTCTCTCACAATGGTCTAGTATCCCCTTTGTCCATTGTTCCCAGTATGGTAGTCATATGGGTACTTAAACCTTGCTGCATGTACTGTACAATAGAACCTTACACTTGATCTGCGCAATCTATGTTCAGTTCTTGTGACCAAGCCTCGCTTGCCTCTAGTCGAAGCCTTTGCTTCTCCTCCAGAATTCCCTTAGTCCTTGATCCCTCCTTGAGGTTGCTGGTTTCTTTGTGAGTATCACCCTTGGAGACCCCTTGATTACAAGACTTGCATCTGTGTAACAGATAGAGTGTAAATCAACAATACTGTATAAGATAAAATGGACCCATTTTGGCATAGTAAATGTCATATACAGTCCATATAGCATTGAATGATACATACTGTAGGTTTTCATGGTAGACTATTATGTATACAGTAAGAGTAATACAATGAAGTTGATACAAAGGTTAATTATGACCTTTCCATATAGAATTTAACCATTAACTACTAAATGGACTATACATATAATTATAAGATTAAGGAATAGTATTACAATTTAACCTTGGCCAGCAGCAGGTATTGACTTTTATGATGATGGAGAGAGCACATCATTCTTTGGCATTGTAAACAACAATGAATTCCTTATTGCTGATGGAGGAGATTGGGCATCCCTAGAGAATCCTGATGTTACAATCATACCCTTTCAATGTTCTATGAACAGGACATACTATGGTTTAACGGTAACACTTATACGGGACATGGAAACATGGGAACAATCTTCCAGTTGCTGCAGTGACTAACATCTATCAGAAACAAATAGATAAATCACAATCAATGGGTACAGAGAAGAAGACAAATAATGGGAATACTTTTCTATGGGATCCTTCCCATCTTGGAGTACCCCCCACTGGATTTTCTTTGCCATCAAATCCAGATAGCAGATCTAGATCCTATCCAATCAAGATGAAAAGGGAACAGTACCTTGGCAGCGAGGATGCCACCATTACTGCAGGCACCACTGATACATATGCCACCATCACTGTGGATGCCACTGATGTTCTACCATTTCCAATTGTTGAAGTGGGTCCATTTCATTTCTGAACTTGTTTCATCAGCAAGCTCCACTATTTCCAATTGCTGAGTTCCATTCTATATTTATCTGGATGCTCCTTCATCGCTATTTGTTTGGTACTTATTTATCTCCAATAGCCATTTTCAATAGCTGGTGAGACCTGTTATGCCTTCCCTTTCTTGAATGCCCCTTCCTTAATAGGCCTTGGTCTGTGCACACTCCCCTTATATATAAATATAGCATCCTTTCATACATTGTAACTCTAAGTTAGTTCTATGCAATCTTACATGGTGACTAGTGACTGTTACAATTTGCCCTTTGGACTCTAACAGGACAAACTTTCAACAATGGCTACTGGAACCGGACGTACAGGACAATGCATACTTGCTCTATGTAGAGCAATGGAGGAGCGATGACATAATGGACCTACTGGAGGCAGAGGCAGCTGGGCTGCACACGGAGAACAATGGACTACTGGACTATTGTCCCGTGGGATACAATATTGCCACCAATCGTCCAGACTCCCTACTCCCCGATCCAGATCTTTGGATTGATCCCGTTTTGGCAAGACGTCGCACGCATTAGGAGGGCCTGAGAAGTAGCGCATGGATTAGGACGGCCTGGGAAGTCATGCCTTGGCACGACCACTTCGGGAATGCCACCATCACTGCAGACACCACTGATGCGCCACCATTTCATCTGCTGAGTTTCATTCCATTTCATATTCTCTTTATGACAACCTCTCTTACTATTTATATCATTCGTGAGACTGGGCTCTTTCTCTCTATTTCCAATTCCTTATTTATCCAGGGAAACCCCTGGGATTCCCCTCCATCTACTTTCCTCTCTTGGACGTTTACCTCTCCTAAAGCGTTCTCTCGCACGCTTTGTACTCCGACCCTTCATAGTATTTATAGCGCCCATTTCGTACCCTGTAACCTTAAGTTAGTTCTATGCAATCTTACGTGGTGACTATACAACCGCCTTGGGAAAGCTCCGCACTTTAGGCGAGACTTGCTCCTCGAACCTTCTCTTCCCCTCAATCCCTGACCTGGATACTTGGGACCTTCTCGAGTGGAGCTACTTTCGATTCATCACTTGTTGCCCTTGACTCACAGTCGCTGTGCCTCCTCGTGAGTGCCACCTGTGCGGATTCAAGGAGGTTAGTTTCTCGAGGTTATCGCTTAGCCATCACATTAGTGTAACAGTGACCACTTCGAGGAAACCTTAGTTTCAAGTGAGACCCATTGTCAACTATCTCTTCTGCTCCTGATTCCTCACTCAGATATGTGGAATCACTTACATCATTGACCTACAAGCCAAGGCTAGAGTCCCTTCACTGGGTGATTGCCTATACTCTCTGTCATTGTTGCCATTAGTTGCCACTTGGTAGAGGTTGCTGGTCTCTTCATGAGTGTCACCCTCGAGCCCATTAGACTAAGGAGGTTAGTTAGCAAGGTTGCCTAGCCACCACATTAGCATAACACTTGAACCTTTGGGCCCCTTACCTTGTGGCTTCTATCCAGCTGGCTATTCAGATATCTATTAGCCAGTTCATTTATCCATTTATGTTTTGTGTCTTTAGTTCCATTTTTTGTTCTCCTAATATTGGTTATCATTATAACTGGTATTTTCCTCTTTTGCCCTTTTAGAGAACTGCACTAGCTTTTAGGTTGGTTTCATAGCAAGTACCAGTTTAGTTCACACACCTTATGTTCTTTTCTTGGATGCTTACTCTTTTAAGCCATTCTCTTGTACAATATGGTTTGTAGTCCCTATTCCACACCTATAAATATGTGCTCTATACATTATGTTTTGCTAAGTTAGTTCTACACAATCTTACATGGTGACTAGTGATTGCTCTAGTGTGTGTTATGATAGGCCCAGGTAGGGACTAAAGTAGCCTTGTAGAACAAGGGTTTAAGGGTTCTTAATGTGTGGTAGTAATCCTTCCACAGAGGTGACAAGGAAAGTGTCCACTCAAGAGTAGAATGAGGACTTGCTAAGAGATGCTGGTGGTACCAGTGGACTAGGAGTTCAAGGAGGTATATTGCAAGGAGAACAAGTCTAAGGTATATACAGTGTAAGAAAGTAGTGTGGGTGCCCTCGACTACTGGAAGGTCCAGCTAGTCAGGAAAAGTAGGTGTGGGCAAGGTTTACTCATCCCAAGGGGTTCCTGTTGGTTGTTCAAAGGGTGAGAAGGGGTTGTGGAGACCTTTTCTAGCATGGGTAAGTAAGTCCAGGTTGAAACCAGATTGAGCAACAAGTGGATTGAATGGAGTCTGGTCCAGGATGAGGACTGGATATGAGAGAGACAAAAAGGACAAGGTTGTAAGATAAAGGTGATGAGGTTTTGAACTGACAGACATTGACTTGATAGAGCAAAAGCTGGATTCAACAATCCTATGTACAATAGATATGTATGCAAAGAAACTGGATTGACTTGGATTGACATGGGACATGAAGTAGATTGTAAGGGAGTTTGATGAGTACCTATGCCTATTGGGAAATATAGTGTATTGGAACATAGAGAGTGATGAGCTCCTACAACAGGCAAGAGGTGAGGCTTACAGTGACTTCCAAAACCCTTTCAATGTTTGCACTAAATATAGTGTGTGAAGTGTGACACCAATAAGGGGTGGGAATTTCGCTTATATTTGGTAAGACCGAAAATAGTACTTGTTCTTGGCTACTAGCCAAGCTATGAATCACGTGATTTGGTCCAGTGGCAGTGGAGATATGACCAATTTAAAACAGCAATATCATTGAAAGGGTTTTGGCACTTTTGAAAGGGAACAGGTATTTGGGGTATATTAGTACTTGGCATAGCCCCCCTTTGATCTGAGCACTGTATAAATCCTTCTAGGCATGCTTTCAATCAACTTCTGACACTCTGCAACTGGTATACCTTCTTCACTCTATTTAAAGACTCCTTAATTTCTTTAGGGGACGTTCTTGGTCACCAAACCTTTTCTTGAGATAATCCAGTTGTGTCCTAAGGGGTTTAAGTCAGGAGACTGTGCAGGACATACCATGGTCCTAAAATCCTTCTTCTCTAACCACTTCTTGATCTTTCTGCAGGTATGCTTGGGCTCATTGTCTTGCTGAAAAATGATGTCAGAGTGATTGAGACCATAATACTCCAAGGTTTGATGAAGTTCATCCTTCAGAATTTGAAGGTATAGGTCCCCATCCATCCTACCATCAATATTGGTTGCAAATCCAATTCCCTCCCAAGTTATCTAGCCCTACATCATGAGAGTTAGTTTCTCCACTAAACTCAAGGGTTTATTCTACTAGTCTATTACTAAGCCCCTCTCCCTACTTCTTTCATACCCACTTGTGCCCATCTGAACCTAGGCAATTAATTTTTATCTCATTAGACCATATTACCTCCTTCTAGTCCTCTATGGTCTGGTCCCTATAAGCATAGACAAAGTACAAACAAGCTTTATAATGCTTGGTAGAGAGAAGGGGAGATTTGCACTTGATCACTACCTTTATACCAGTCTTTTTCAAGTGCTGGCAGATGGTATTGGAAGAGAGAGGTTTATTGATGATAATAGCAAGTGCTTTGGGTACCTGAACAGTGTTTTCAGCCTTGCCAGTAGAGATAAGCTATTGAGCATAATAAATGTTGGTAGAGAAAAGTATAGAAGGATGACCACTAGTAGACTTGAAAAGACCAGAATGCTTCTTAGAATAAAGTCTGGATATGGTTGCAGGGCTGACACCAGTTTGCTTGGCAATACCTTCACTAGAATGGCCAGCATCAAGCATAGAGAGGATAGTTTTCAATTAAGTAAGAGAAAGGGATCTGACTGTGAAATCAAGGAGTGTGTGGGCTTTTTTCAACTCAAATGTGATATTTATATGCATATATTTGTTTGTATAGCCAAACAACATCAATTATACCTTGATTGAATTTAGATCCTGGTGACCAGTTCAAAAGTACAGTGACTCCAAAAACCCTTTCCATGTTAGCTTTAGCAGTAGTGTGTGAAGTGTACTGCCAGACACTGTGGGAATCTTGCTTAGCTTTGGTTGGCTTATAGGTAGTACATACCATTGGCTACAAAATAGCCCCCTTGGTCATGTGATTTGGTTCACAGGGTACAAAGATATAGCCACTCTAAAACTACAATACCATGGAAAGGGTTTTTTCACTTTTGAACTGATGCTCAGGATCTCAATAAAATCATAGTATATTTGCCATTGTTTGTTGGTACAAATAAAGGTATGCATATAGATAGTATGCCTGAGTTTAAAAATGTTCACATACTCAATTACCATCAAGGTTAAATCCCTCTCTCTTACTCAATAAAAGACTATTTTCTTTATGCTTGATGTTGGCCACTCTGGCATAGCCATTGCCAAGCAAACTGGCATTAGCCCTTCTGCCATATCCAAGCTTCACTCCAAGAAGCATTCTACCCTTTCTAAGACTATTGGGGCAAGCTTTTACCCACCAACATTCATCATGCCCAACATCTTATTGTCTCTTGGAAGGCTAAAAATGCTGTTCAAGTCACTAAGGCCCTCTCCAATATCATTGACCAACCTCTCTCTGCCAACACCATTTGTTTCCATGTGAAGAAAGTAGGTATGAAGGCTATGGTCAAGTCCAAATGCTCTTCTCTCTCCAAAAGACAATGTAAAGCCCATCTATACTTTGCTTATGCCCACAAGGATTGGATTTTGGAGGATTGGAAGAAGGTGATATGGTCTGATATGACTAAAATGAATTGCCTAGGGTCAGATGGATGTAAATGGGCATGGAAAAAGACAGGTGAGGGGCTTAGTGATAGGCTAATACAAGGGACCCTCAAGTTTGGGAAAAATTGTGGGAATGTACAACTTGTCAAGGAGTTGGCTTTGCTACCAAGATTGATGGTAGGACGGATGGGGACCCCTACATTTAGATTTTGAAGGATGAGCTTCAGCAAACCATGGAGTTTTATGGTCTCAATCCTCCCAACACCATTTTTTAGCAAGACAATGACCCCAAGCATACTTGCAAGAAGGTCATGGAATGGCTAGAGGAGTAGGATTTTAGAACCATGGTATGCCCTGCATATCTCCTGACCTCAACCATACTGAAAACATCTGGTGTTGTCTTAAGGGAAGGCTTGCACAGTATAAAAACCCCCATAATGGAGTTCATGAATTGTGGATTGGGTTCAGATGGAGTGAGAGAAGATATCAGCTGAAGAGTGTCAGGGATTGATTAAAAGCATGCCTAGAATGGTTCAGGCTATGCTTAGAGCAAAATTTGACTATACCAAGTACTGATAATACCCAAATACACAACCTGATTCAAAAGTGAAAAAACCCTTTCCATGGTATTGTAGTTTTAAAGTGGCTGTATCTTTGTACCCTGTGAACCAAATCACATTACCCAGGGGCAATTTTGCAACCAATGGTATGTACTACCTATAAGCCAACCAAAGCTAAGCAAGATTCCCACAGTGTCTGGCAGTACACTTCACACACTACTGCTAAAGCTAACATGGAAAGGGTTTTTGGAGTCACTGTAACAAAACCCTTTCAATGGTATTGCTGTTTTAAATTGGTCATATCTCCACTGCCACTGGACCAAATCACGTGATTCATAGCTCGGCTAGTAGCCAAGAGCAAGTACTATTTTCGGTCTCACCAAATATAAGCGAAATTCCCACCCCTTATTGTGTCACTTCACACACTACATTTAGTGCAAACATTGAAAGAGTTTTGGAAGTCACTGTATATACCTAGACAATGGAAGGTCATGGAATGTGAAGGAAAGTCCATGACAAAGTGAATGACTAAAAGTGATGACAATAGAATATGATGGAAGGTGATGAAATTGGATGGAAGGAAGCACTAACAAAGCAAGTGGAATAATGAGGAATGTTATGGAAGGAGTGAGTTGGCACAGTTAAAAGAAAAAGTGTCCTATGTGGGAGTTGATCCCAACTATGTAGTACTATATGGAAAAGAAAGGAAGAAATCATAACAATGTGGATTTTCTGATCTAGAGAGCAAGACCCTTCTTATTATTTCACTGGTGCCTTTGACACAGTTGTCATTGGCCTTCATACCAAGGTATGTATCTGCTCTCAATCCCTCACCCAGATACATAGAGCCCCTTTCCTTCTTGACCAGCAAGTGGCTAAAGTCCCATATGGGTGAATGCCAGAAGACCAGAGTTGTTAGTGTCTAGAGTTATTGCTAGAACCCATGTTCAGTATAACAAATAGTATTATGCTGAATGTGGGTTCCAGCAGCCACTCTAGAATCTAACAACTCCTAGTCTTCTGGCATTCACTTATGGGACTTTAGCCACTTGCTGGTTATAGATGGAGAGAGCTCTGCATATCCTAGTAAGGGATTGAGAGCAGACACTGTGGTATGAAGGCCAATGACAACTGTGTCAAAGGCACTAGCAGAACAATGGAAGGGTCTTGCTCTCTAGACACAAGGTTTACACTAGAGTGGTCACTAGTTACCACATAAGATTGCATTAGTGATATATGATATACAGGGTGCATATTTATATGGTGGAGTGTGGGGACTATGAGCCATATAAGAGAATGGCTTAGAAGAGTAAGTGTCCACAAAAGGAGGTGAAAAGAACATCATAGAATGTAAACAATGTGAATACCAGCTACATATGCTGAAACCTCTCAAGGAATCCCTTCAAACAACCTATCATTTGCCTTTCTCATTCTCCTTCATCCTAGTCTTACCATTGTTTCCCTTCTTTTCCCTCAGCAGTGTTTCTATTCCACTCTTCCTTACTGCCATTGCAAGATAACTGTTCCTGACCATATGGTCATATCTTTGATATGTGTTTCATCTTCATCATGGATAGCATCTCCTAACTGTTTCTCTCACAATGGTCTAGTGTTCCCAATCTCCCTTGTTCCAAGTATGGTAGTCATACCAGTACTCAAGTCTCACTGCCATGTACAATAGGCTTTACACTTGATCTGCACAATACATACCAGCTCTTGTGCCCAAACCTCTGCTTGTCCTCAGTTGAAGCTCTTGCTTCTCTCTCAGTCCTCTTAGTCCAAGGCCTTGGTCTTGCCCTTAGTTCTTGATCCCCTAGTCAAGGTCATTGGTCTCTTCATGAGTATCACCCTCAAGTCCCTTGGTTACCAGGACTTGTGTTTGTGTAACACCTAGTTGAGGTCGTTGGTCTCTTTGTGAGTATCACCCTTGAGCCCTTGGTTAAAAGGACTTGCATCTAAGCAGAGGCTTGGGCACAAGAGTTGGCATGTATTGTGCAGATCAAGTGTAAAGCCCATTGTACATGATAGTGAGACTTGAGTACTGGTATGACTACCGTACTTGGAACAAGGGAAATTGGGAACACTAGACCATTGTGAGAGAAACAGTCAGGAGATGCTATCCATGGTGAAGATGAAACACATATCAAAGATATGACCATATGGTCAGGAACAGTTATCTTGCAATGGCAGTAAGGAAGAGTGGAATAGAAACACTGCTGAGGGAAAAGAAGGGAAACAATGGTAAGACTAGGATGAAGGAGAATGAGAAAGGCAAATGATAGGTTGTTTGAAGGGATTTCTTGAGAGGTTTCAGCATAGTAAGGGATAAAGAAGAAGAAGATGAGGCAATGTTACGCTAACGTGATGGCTAACGACAACCTCAAGAAACTAACCTCCTTGAATCTGCACAGGTGGCACTCACGAAGAGGCGCAGCGACTGTGAGTCAAGGGAAACGGGTGATGGATCGAATGTAGCTCCACTCGAGAGAAGGTCCCAAGTATCCAGGTCAGGGATTGAGGGGAAGAGAAGGTTTGAGGAGCAAGTCTCGCCTAAAGTGTGGAGCTTTCCCAAGGCGGTCATTTAGTCACCACGTAAGATTGCATAGAACTAACTTAAGGTTACAGGGTACGAAATGGGTGCTATAAATACTATGAAGGGTCGGAGTACAAAGTGTGCAAGAGAACGCTTTAGGAGAGGTAAACGTCCAGAAGAGGAAAGTAGATGAAGGGGAATTCCTGGGGTTTCTCAGGATAAATATGGAATTGGAAATGGAGAAATGGAGACGGTCTCACAAGAGATATAAATAGTAAGAGGGATTGCCATAAAGAGAATATGAAATGGAAAGGAAACTTAGCAGATGAAATGGTGGCGCATCAGTGGCGCCCGCAGTGATGGTGGCGTTCCAAAAGCAGTTATGCCAAGGCACAACTTCCCAGGATGTCCCAATCCATGCTAGATCTCTCAGGCCCTCCTAATGCATACGACGTCTGGCCAAAGTGAGATCGATCCATAGATCTGGATTGGGGAGTAGGGAGTCTGGATGATTGGTGGAGATATTGTACCCCATGGGACAATAGTCCAAGAGTCTGTTGTCTTCCTTGTGCAGCCCAGCTGTTTCAGCCTCCAGCAAGTCCGTAATGTTGTCATTCCTCCATTGCTCTACATAGAGCAAGTAAGCGTTGTCCTGTACGTCTGGTTCCAGTAGCCATTGTTGAAAGTGTGTCCCATTAGAGTCCGAAGGGCGAATTGTAACATCACCCCCATTGTATATCTGAGTCACTGACTCAGAAATCTTTTCTGCTATCCCTGGCATTGGTCTCCGTGTCTGTGAGGTCCCAGAACAGGAAAGAAGCAGTTTTGGTGGAGTTGGGGGAGTGATCCGGACAGTCTCGTTGGGAGTGTCCGGGCGCGGCCACGTTGCAGCTAGGGCATACAAGACGGGGACAGTGGACCATGAGGTGGTAGCGGCTGTGGCAGATGTAGCAGCGGTGGACTTGGGAATAAGGCATGGGTATGGGAGTGGGGGAACCGGTTCTGACGGCAGAGGTAGGAATTCTGCCAGACAGGAAGTTTGGGGACGGAAGCGGGCTCTCCATGGTGGAAGTGGTTGGCTTGACGGGACAGGCGACACCTTCTGGGGAGGCCAGAGGAGACTTGGCAAAGAGGAGTTGTCGGTAGGCAATAACAGTGAAGCAAAGGGTATTTGCATATTCTGTTCATGCAAGAGCGGAGGTGAGAGGTGGGCACCAATCCAGCTCTGCAACTGCGTCATTAAATGCCCGAATTTGTTGCCTATAAATGAGTTCCAAAAAGGTGGTGGTGTGCACTGGTGGCACAGGAATGACGTCCCTGTGTCCAGTGGTGGTGAAGGGATGGAGGGAGGGTCCGGGGTCCAATGGAAAAGCTCCCAGGATCTGGGGGACATTGGGCAACAAGGCGTCAGGGCTAAAATAATAGGCACGGAGGGCGAGGGGCATGACGAGCATGATCTTGAGAATATAGGGGCTAAGCTGGGCGACTGGGAGTGCCAGGAGGATGAAGTCAAAGTCAAGTCCCTGGAGGGAGTTGAGCACATGAAGGCAGACAGAGTCAATGGAGTGGTAAAGGAGACGCCAGGTGAGTTGCTCAGGGTCAGGAACCATGGTGTGGGTATGGGTGGATCGCATGGCATATACGGTGTAATAGAGCTGCAGTATGGCAGAGTATGCTGGGTTGGCTCTAAAGGTGGCAGTTCCCTGGATGGCAGCAAGGAGTTTGGGGGAGTTGAGGACCAGCATGTACAGCAGATGGATGTACATGTTAGGCAGGTAGTCCGGTCGGTAAGGGACATTGAGGATGGTGGGAGTGGACATTCTGGAATGTTGAGAGTTTGGTAGGCGACGGCTATTATAGCCTTAGCAGAGTGGCGAAGATCAAAGATCTTGTAATCTTTCTATTTGTCTAATTAAAGGGGACCTGGGAGAGTTCCCAAGCTGTTCGAAAAAGGGGAGATGAAGGTACCAGATCCCTTACCCATCTGGTACCGGAAGTGGAAAAAGTTATGGTTTTATTTGACTATATAAGGTAAGGGGTGGTTTGGGCCCTCACTGTCGGTTGGCTTAGAAAGGGGGGTTATTGTCATTGTTTGTGTTGATTAGTGGCGCATGCCACATGGGGTTAGGGGTTGGTGTCAGGTTTGGTGCAGGCCATCCTACCAGAGGCGGCGCGTTTCCTTCATCGTCTCTCTCGTCGACCCATTGGTTGTCATTGGGTGACCAACCGTTAGGGTCCATTCAGACCGATCCTCCAAGATGAATTCTTTGAGGTTGGAAGAGGGACAGTGTCCACTCATTCCGATGACTCTTGAATTCGAGGGTTACGCCACCCTCGCTGGCCATCCATGTTTTAGCCCAATGGAGAAGGGTGTAGATAGCTCTGAAGAGCAAGACGAGTAATGCCAGAATGAAGTCGTAGATGTTGTTGACCATGGTTATGGTGGATAGGATGGCAGTGTTGTTTAGAGCGAATTCTCTGTTGGAAACATCTTTGGATGGGTCTTCTTATAGGTGTGTAGAAGGGTCTGTGCGTGAGAGAGGTGTGATTCAGGTTCCCAAGTGTTATCAGCGGCCGAATATCCTTTCCAGGAAACCAGGTACTGGCGACGACCTTTGGTTCCACGATGGCCTAGGATGGCCGCAACTTCATATTCTTCTTCTCCGCCAATGAGATCTGGTGGTGGCTTTATGAAATTGGGTCCATGTTCTGTGGTTTCCCTGAATGGGGAAAGAAGCGAGGCATGGAATATGTTGTGGATCTTCCATTGTTCTGGAAGTCGGAGTTTATAGGTTACAGAAGACACCACCTGTTCAATTTCAAATGGTCCTTCACGTCGAGGGGCAAGCTTCTTCATGGGATAGCCGAGTTTTAGGTGTTGAGAGTCTAGCCAAACTTTATCTCCTTTCTTGAATGGCTGAGACTTTGAGCTGACATGTTCTTTGACTGATCATGCAGCTTTTTCGTGGGCTGCCTGGGCTTCCTTTCTGGCAGTTTCTAAAAGGGTGAGCTGTTGATCAATGGCAGAGGCAAAGGTTTTGCCGAGAGCAGGGTAGGAGCAGGGTTCATATCCCATCATGAGGGAAAATGGGGTTTGTCCGGTGACTAAATGTATAGCCGAGTTGTGGGAGTATTCTGCCATAGGGAGTAATGACGCCCATTTGGAGGGTTGTCCCTTACAGAAGATACAGAGATAGGTTTTGAGCTCCTGGTTTACTCTTTCAGTTTCACTGTCGGTTTGTGGATGGTAGGCTATGGATAGGGCGAGATCATACTCGAGGAGTCTAGCGAGCTCCTTTGTGAAGGTAGAGGCGAATTGTGGGCCTTGATTGGAGATGCATTTCTCATGTAGACCAAATCAAGAGAAGACTTTCTCGAAAAAGAGCTGGGTGACACCGGCTGCATCAATTGTCTTGTGACAGGGAGTATAAATCACCCCCTTCATAAGGCCATGGTTGACCATGACCATAACAGAGTCAAAGCCCACACTGGGGGGCAAATCAGTGATCAGATTGACGGAGATCTGTTGGAAAGGGTGAGTGGCGACAGAGGGAATGGGGACGAAGCCCAGGATGGTGGGGTGTGTGTTTACTTTGTTGGCTTGGCAAGTAGTGCAGCCAGAGACAAACTTGCGGACGGCAGAAGACATGCCAGGCCACCAATAGTCGTGTCGGAGCATGTTAAGAGTTCGGAAGTGGCCACCATGGCCACTGGCAGGAAAATCGTGTGTAACCCAGACAAGGGCCATGTGCACGGAGTCAGGAATGTAGAGGTGACCCTTATAATAAAGGCATCCCTCATCGAAGAGCCAGTTGTGTTTAGAGGCTCGGGGGAATAAGGAGGAGCCCGCTGCCATAGCAGTGAGGGCATCTTTGACCAACAGGTCATTGGTGGTGGAGTTGGTGATGTCTTCAGCGATTTTGACATTGATGGCGTGGATGAAAAGATCGTCAGAGAGGAGGACAGTGTTGGTGTTGTCCAGGGAAGTATCCACGTCATCTTGACGGGATAAGGCATCGGTAGGGCCCATAGCAGAGCCCAGCAGGGAAGTCCAATGCAGGTTGGAGTCCTGCAAAAACATAAGCCATCTGGCTTGGCGGCGTGAGAGTTTCTGTGGTGCATGGAAGTAGGTAAGGTTCTTATGGTTGGTCAGGACCTGAACCGGGTGTGCAGTACCAGTGAGGTAGTGCTTCCATTCATCGAGTGCATTGATGACAGCGAGAAGTTCATGGTCATAGATGTCGTAGTTGCACTCGGCAGGGGATAAGGTCTTCGAAAAGTATGTGACCGGATGGAGGTCACCGTTGGCATCTTTCTGCATCAGGACTGCGCTAGTCGCAATAAGGGAGGCGTCGGTCATAAGGTGGAATGGTTTGGTAGTGTCCAGGAACGTGAGGACCGGACGAGTGAGGAATGTAGATTTCAGTTTCTGGAATGTGGCTTCATGGTCTGGCAGCCATTGCCAGTTGGCTCCCTTCACCGTGAGGGAGAGTAGTGGTTTAGCGAGGTTGGAGAAGTTTGGAATGAACTTTCGGTAGAAGTTGCAAAAGCTGATAAATGATCGGATTGCACAGACGGTTGCTGGGGCTTTCCATTCTTGGATTGCCTTGAGTTTCATGGGGTCCATGGTGACACTGTCAGGTGTGATAACCATGCCTAAAAAGTCGACCTTCATGGCATTGAAGGTGCATTTCTCTAACTTCAGATGAAGTTCGTGTTCTCTAAATCTGGTGAGAACCTTGCGGGTATGAGTGATATGCTCATTGTAGTTGTCAGAATGGATCATTGTGTCATCCATATATGCCTTGAACCATCCTTCCGCGATATAATCAGCGAAGATATGGTTCATAAAGGCCTGGAATGTGGCAGGGGAGTTGCAGTGGCCGAAGAACATAACGGTGGGCTCGTAGAGCCCGATCGGAGTGATGAAAGCCATTTTCCATTGATCCTCAGGTCGAATGTGGATATTGTTGTATCCCCAGCATACATTGAACTTGGTAAAGTATTTGGATCCCTTCATCTTGTCGACAAGTTCAGAAATAAGGGGTAGGGGATATGCGTTCTTGATGGTGTGTTCATTGAGGTATTGATAGTCCTGGCAAGGGCGAAGCTTGCCATCCTTCTTATCGACAAAGAAGAAGGGGGCTGCTTGTGGCGAACAAGAGGGTACAATCTTGCCTGAGGCAAGGTGTTCTTCAACAAACTCTTTGCATGCTTGTAGCTGTGCTGGGTTCAAAGGATATACCTGGGCTTTCTTCAGGACGAACAGGTCGTCAAGATCAATGATGTGGTCGAATTCTTGAGGAGGGGGAAGGGATAGCCCAGTGGGTTTGGCAAAGACATCAGTGAAGTCAGCAAATTCTGGGGGGAGTGTGTGTTCCTTCTTTTCCTCGGCCATGGCAATAGCCATAGATATAGTGGTCTTCCTGAACCACTCTTGTGGGAGGAGATGATCTCCAATAGAATCTCCTGGTGTTTGGGAGAAGTCTGGGTTGTCTGGGTTGTTGAGGACGGCTATGATGTCCCAATTGGGGTTGAGGTCTGGAGACCATAGTATATGGTGAATATAATCGCCCTCATGCTGGCTGAGTGGTATGCAATGTGGTCAACTTGGCAGATGGATGTGACCTGTAGCCCAATCGATGGTTGGGTTTCTTTCTTGTAGCCATGGCATTCCTAGAATGACATCATCCTTCCCGCTAGGTAGAACATAAAAACTTCTTCTTTCAACATGCAGCCTGATCCGCAGAGGTAGAGTGACATAATATCGAATGAGGCCTCCTTTCGTTGTGCTGCCATTGGCATTATTTGCGCATCTTGGTAGTTTGAGGCATCATACTTTGATCTTGTGCCGTAAGATCAAGTCCATGTGGATGAAGCATCCCATAGCACCACTATCAATGAGTGTGTGCGTTTTGACGATTTTTCCTGGTAGCCCCGAGAATCGAATAGGAATTCGAAGGGTAGATTTCTCAGAAGTTGTGACTGTGACAGGGATGATTACTAATGGGGGGAGAGAAGACGTCGACTCATCTCTCCCAACTAAAAATCCTTGGGAATTTCCAACCCACAGATCTCTTCTTCTTCGCTCTCCTCTGCTATCTCCAGATCCTGGGTGTCTGAGATGTCCTGGAGTGAGAGCGCCTTGATGACCTCTTTCAGTTGAGGGTCCATGACTTTATCCATATCGGTTTTATGGATCCTTGTATTGGCACATTGCTGCTGTGTTGCTGGCCTATAAGAGGCTCATCCTGTGGTTCCGTAACTAGTGTTACGTCGGAATCCCTGAGAGGAATGGCTCCTGGTGGAGCACCCAACTTTGTGGCAGATAAAACACTTGTTGTTTCGCATATGTTCCTGGTGGGTCTTGTAGTCAATAGTGACCCTGTCGACGTCCATGGCGTTTGGATCTCATTGTCGTACTGGTGCAGCTGGATATGATGGCATATAGCCCTTATTCTCGTTACTCTTGTGTGCCTTTGCTCTGTCGTAGAAGACAGCAGCCATGTCAAGCCACTCCCTAGCGGTAGTAGGTTCGGTAGGGACTCCGATCATCAGATTTGTGAGTTTATCCGATACATTCCTCTTGAGCAGATCCTTGAGATGTGTTTCGTTTGTAATGCCGCTGTGGGCTGCCTCTAGTTCGAATGAGGCCCTAAATTCG
>JBBPTR010000334.1:0-15964 GCA_038094255.1 Porphyrellus aff. niger
TTGGGATTACTCACCTTCTTCAACCTACCCTCTGCGAATGTCCACAACGGTCCTCTGCTCCTTCGTGCCCAGAAGCGGGATGGTGGATTAACAACAGCGGAATGATGCGACATATCTGAAAGCTGAACAAGATTGTCCTTGTCACGCTTCTTGCTAGGTATCCACTTTCTCAGTGTCGAAACACCCCAAGATGCCTTTGCCAAATCGGCGTGTCCGTCCGGTCCTGCCGCTTGAGAGGAGGCCTCGTGGGATGAGCCAATCGACGGTCCTTGGTCCTCGGGAGTGTGGATGGAGTTTCCCGGGGATGGTGGCTCGAAGAGTGTTAGTATAGGTGCAAGTAGGCAGTAGCAATCGCGGACCTCATCGAAGTCGAATTGAAGCTCTGGTTCGGTAGGTGGCACCTCGACCTATGGGACGGTAAGAACTCGTCTTTGGAACGGATACTTACGCCTACGTCGAAATCGTCATCTTCGCTGCGAGTCTCTGCCGTAGCAGATTTGTCATGTTCTCCCTGGACCGGGATCAGCGCGACATTTTCCGAGGCGGAGTGAGGGAATTTTACCGGGATGGAATTGGAGGGATTGTTGTCCCGGTCTCCCGATGTCGATGGTCGCTCATCTTGCACCTGGCCACGAGCGGATGCCTAACATGGCATGATAAGTTATCCAGATAAGTCGCACAGGGACAATACATGATACTTGCATGAACATGAGACAGACTATGAATGATGATTCTCCCTTGACGACCACCAAAGGCGAGGTAGCGGTCATCCGGCGAGACTGCGATGGAACACGTGTTTCCAGGGTGGTTGAAACGGCCAAGCAGGACATCGGTTGAAGTGTTCCACATCATCACAGTGCGTTTTGCGGAGTAGACGGCGAATTCCCCGCGCCTCGATAAAGCAATGCATGAATCACTTTCAGCATCAGGAGCAAGCCATTCCATGACTGTTGACCCTGAAGACGTGTCAAATTGTCTGATTTGATTATGGGATATGACAAGGATATGGTCATTCAGCCAGAGAAGACCGTTGTCGCAGACCGGAGTCACTGTCACATTGATGTCCAGTAATAGATGGCCACTTTGGCAGACTCGAGCGACTGTTGGGGAAGCAGTTGCAATGCGAGTGCCATCTGGTGAATATTTTGCCGGTCGCACGAAGGTGTCCAAATGGTGGAGTGTATGAACTTTTTCGCCTGTCTTGATGTCCCAGATTACGGCTGTGTGGTTAGCAGATGCACATACGATTGTCGTCGCGTCGGGCGAGAAGTCGACGGAAGTGATGTTGTTGGACTTCTCGTTCACCTGACCTTCCCGCTTAAAGAGCCTAGTTAGGCTTCCTGATTACGTGTTTGCTCCAGCCTTGTTAGGCTCTTTCCCGAGAAATCCCAACACCGGGAATAAATCCGTGCCCAAATACCTTTCGCACTTAGGGATCGAAAGGCGACCTGCCAGCTCTCTACTAGTGTCGGCAACTGCCGTTCGGCAATATTACATCCCGACGCATCCCAATACATCGGGAGCGGCCTCATGTGGCGGCTATATATGGCAAGCCTCCCCGCCGCTTACGGTCTCATGCCCCTTTCTTTCCTTCTATCACCATCACTGTTATCACCAGCGATGTCGAGCGTGCTTGTCCCCTCTCGCCGCCTATTTACGTGGTTCATCATTGTCGTCATCACCGGCAACATTGTGCTCACTTCCTTTTCACCAGCTTGTCACCGCCTGTCATCATTACACTGTCGCCGCTGCCTACCCCAATGTTGTCCTTGCTTCCTTACTCTCATCTGTCATTGTCTCCATTGCCGCCGTCACTGCCTACTTCAACGTCCCTCACCATTGTATCATGGCCAACGCCACACGCCTTTCCTTGTCTGTCATCTTTCCATTGCTGCTGCTGCTGCCCTCCCCCTTCTTTAACATTGTCCTCACTGTCTTATCATGGCCAACGCCATGTGCATTTCTTCCTTTCTTTGTTGCTCTCATTGTTTCTGCTGCTGTCAACATGCTTCTGTACTGCATTTGTTATTACTGTTCGTCGTTCTGGCTTGGCTGTCATTGTCACGAACTGACCATTATTGCAGCTGCTTCCGATGCACCACTGCCTGCATTGATTTCCCTCTGAGTATGTTAAATGCTGCCTTCATTTGTTGCTGGGTATTCACTGGCATGGCAGAGAAATTAGTCAGTATAAGTGGCATGTGCTGTCGGTGTTGGCATTACTATAGCAAAGACAACTCTTGGTCATTCAGTGGGGTTCACTGAAGAAGCATGTGCAACATGACTATGTCTTGCTGATACTGATCAACTCTATTGAATCTAGGACGACTATATCTCAGCTATGCATCTATATCTACTGTAACGAGTTGTTGAAATGTGATATTAGTCCTGTTGAAGGTTGCATGGACAATTCTATTATGCCCAAGGCAAGAAGATTAGATGACGATGGTATAAATTGCCATACCAAAGTTGAAAAGGCAGATCAAATCAGAAAAGAGTCAGACTAGATGTATCTTCATCACTGAAATCAAAGTTGAAATAGGCATCAGGATTGAATCCGGTGTAAAGGGTATTGGAATTGTTGGTGGTATCCATACAGAATGGAGAACTGAATGCATGTCTGCCCACACTGGATGTAGATTGAACAGGTGCAATACCCTGCGAAACAGTTTGAGTCTCAGTGGGCACAGGATGCTCTGGTGTTGCCTGGGCTTGAGCTGGCTGCTTGAGAATCAAAGGCATGGTCATGCATAATGAACAAGACTGACTGATGCAGGGGTGGTCATATCTGAACAATTGTGTGCACACTATGGAACAGCTTGACTTTCAGTGGGCATTGAATGCTGTGTTGTTGCCGGGATTTGGACTGGCTGTTTGGGAATCAAAGATATGGTCATGCATAATGTAATGGGACTGACTGACACAGGGGAAGTCATATCCAAATGATCAGGAGCATGATTGGTGGCACCCTCACTATCTGTAGGATCGACATTACCCACATTCTCATCATCCATATCATAATGGGTGTTGCCTCCATTCTCATCCATGTGAGGGTTCTCATCCTCATTGTCAGTGTGAGTATTTCCTCCATCCTCATTGTTGATGTGAGAGCTCTGATGATCCTTGTCATCCATGCAAGCACTTCCTTCTTTTTCATTGTCCGTGTGAGCATTACCTTCCTCCAAGTCATCATCCGATGGGACGAGTTCTGCCATACGTGCCTTTTTTTAAGCTTGTACAGCTGCTCCCAGGCCATGTCTTTTCATTCCACAATCAGAGTGAGTCTGATGCTTAGGTAAGGTAATCTCGCCACGTTTGATCTGCTCATTACGTTCGTCTTCAAGCCTCTTGTACTCCTCCATGGTAAGCTTTCACCACTTGATAGAACCATTCTTCCACTTCCTTAAGAGGGACTTGAGAACAGCTTGTGAATGTGAGTGTTACAATTCGCCCCCAGGGCTTCCACTCGTGGCAACCGGAACCAGACGCACAGGACAACGCGTATAAACCCTACGAAGAACAATGGAGGGCCGACGACATAACAGACCTTCTGGAGGCAGAAGCAGCGGGCTTGAATAGAGAGACGGATGGGTTGTGGGATTACTTTCCCACGGGGTACGACAATCTCACCAACCGCTTTGACCCCCAACTCCCCGATCCAGATCTGCGAATCGATCCCACGCTATACGCTTTGGGACAACCGGATTGGGAACGCCACTGATACGCCACCATCAGTGGCGCCGCCACCAACGCCACCATCACTTCCACTTCCGGACATCACCATCCAAACTAGGAGGGCCTGGGAAACGTACCTTGGCACGACTCCACTATTTCCAATAGTCGGAGTCGGTACTTCTTCATCTCCGATCTTGCTTCATCAGCAAGCTCCACTATTTCCAATTGCTGAGTTTCATTCCATTTCATATTCTCTTTATGGCAATCCTTCTTACTATATTTATCGCTCGTGAGAGCCGGCCTCTTTCCTCCATTTCCAATTCCCTATTTATCCATCTGCTCTTTTATCGCCATTGGTCCGGTACTTATTTATCTCCGACAGCTATTTCCAATAGCTGGTGAGACCCGTTAGACCTTTCCTTATTTAGTGCCTCTTTCCCTAATAGGCCTTGGTCCGTGCACACTTCCCTTACGTATAAATACGGCACTACATCTACCCTGTAACCTTAAGTTAGTTCTACGCAATCTTACGTGGTGACTATACGACCGCCTTGGGAAAGCCCCGCGCTTTAGGCGAGACAGCTCCTCGAACCTTCTCATCTTCTTCCCTCGATCCCTAACCCGGATACTTGGGATCTTCCTTGTCGAGTGGAGCTTAGTTCGGTCCATCCTTTGTTTCCCTTGAGTCACAGTCGCTGCGCCTCTTCGTGAGTGCCACCTGTACGTCAAGGAGGTTAGTCTCTGGAGGTTATCGTCTAGCCATCGCGTTAGCGTAACAGTGAGCCATCACTGAAGTTGGCGAGTGGGACATCACTTGGCCAGCCCTCGATCAGGACTTTGTAGCACTGCGTAATTTTCTAGGAGTCTTTGTATCACATTTGGGCTGATGGATCACTGGTGAGCTTATCTGTTGCCATAACAATTAGTTCCAGTAACTCGGAGCACCATGTAACTTATGAAGCTTGTTAATAATTATGCTTTGAACCTCTGCACGCAGTGAAGATACCCGGTCTTGGTGATTTTTGGCAGCACCTAGAGTGAAATATAACTTCAAGTCTGATTGAAGTGTAGGTCCAAGTTAACATACCATGCATGCCTTGCATGGAATAACCTTTCATCCTAGTAGTAAAGTCTTGCTTATCAATGTGCATGGTTGTGCCCATGAAATCAATAAGACTGTCAGTCTCAAAGTGAAATGGGTGTAGTGCCATGTCTGTTGAGCTGCAAACTACGCATAGTGTTGATTCAACACCTGTGTGTGATCTCAATGCATCAAGCTATAGCAGTCATGAGCACCTCATACAATGTATCATAGGTAGCTACATACTTCCTTCATCTATGATACTCTTGACAGTCACAATAGTATTGTTTGTGTGTGATCGAGCAGAGGTGCAGTGAGCAGTATGCTGGGCATTTCGGATTGGAGCATAGTCATCAGCAAGTTTTCGCTTCTGCTCAGTGCTGAGTGCCTTGTACTCTGGTTTGTGGCATTTAATAATTTCAATGAGAACATCTTTGCCAACAGCACCTAGTAAATTAAGTAGCAGACCACATTAGTGAACCAGAATAGCTTACCATTTTCATTTTCTCAGCCAAGACGTGATGTTTCCTCCTCCATGACCTTGGCACACCACACATTCCAGGAATTGACTGACTGTTTAGTGCACATGATTGATTGGCCCATATGCAACTCTTTCTCCATGGATGAGACACTCTTGTGGTGTGTTGTGGCAATCTTGACAATAGCCTGATTTATTTTCTTCCAGGCATTTTCCAGGTCATCTTGAAAGCACACTGATTGCTCATGGCAGCGAGCATTAACAGCTACACATGCCTCCTTGGTTAAAGTTACCTTTGCATGGCAACTCTGACCTGGTCTAAAAATATGGGCATCAGCACAAGTTGACATTGAACAAAATAACAGACATACTGTGGTGGTGTCGGCATTGCCTCAGACTCAGCCGTGGGCACCGAGCATGTACTAGACATACTAGTCAAGTGAGAAACATGTATTGTACACACACAACTTAGAGATTCTTTTAAATATTCCTTAAGCACTTTTTTCGCTTCTAACAGAGCCGAGTATATTGAATATCAGCAGAAATCTATGACACAAACAAATAAATGCAGAGCATGCCAAGGGCTACTGACAGGGTGAAAAACAATTTTAGGAAAGTGTTTAGAAGACCCGATGGTTTCTAACAAGAAGTACATCAGTCAAAGGGATACCAAAATAAATCATTCATACCTTAAGTAATGGTGCATCTATGCAAAGGTCAGTAAGCAGAGCCTTGTGTAGGTTTGCCACTCTCTCATAATCCAGGTTCCAAGGCAAGGAGCGGAGCACAGCTTCCCAGTGGCTGCTGTGCATAGTACTCACAAGATTGCAAAGCTGGTAAATAGTTTCATCACCCATACCAAACTGATCAATTACAGCATCAGTATTAGCTCCAAGGCTGATGATTGGGGTGACCTTCATGGGTGCAGATGCTGGGGGTGGATCAGCAAGTGCCTTCGCAAGCTCATTGGGTAAAAAATGTTCTGCGTGGTGTTACACAGATGTGAGTCTAGTAACCAAGGGACCTTCGAGGGTGATACTCATGGAGAGACCAACAACCTCAAAGGGAGATCAAGGACTAAGGATGCAACAGACGGTTGCAGACTAAGGGGACTGAGGGAGAAGCAAGAGCTTCGACTGAGGGACTAAGACAAGCGGGAGCTTGGTCACAAGAGCCATGTAGATTGTGTAGATCAAGTGTAAAGAACTACAATACAGGGCAGCAAGGTTTATATAGCTACAAAGCTACTAAACTAGGAACAATGGAAGATGGGGAAACAAGACTATTGTGAGAGAAACGGTCAGGAGGGGCGCTGTCCATGTGAAGGTGAAACACGTATCAAAAGATGACCATAAGGTTAGGAACGGTTACCATGCGGTGGTAGTAGAGAAGAGTGGAAGTGGAACACTGCTATGGGAAAGGAAGAGGTTGACCATGTGGTTAGGAATGTTACCTTGTGACGGCTGGAGCGAAGAGCGGAGAAGAATGTCACTAGGGAAGATCAAGAAGGACAACAGTGAACAGTGAATGGAGGAAGAGAAGGATGGAGCAATATACATCATATTGAAGTAGTCCAGGAAGGACTTCTACGTTGCAAGGGATGAGGAGTAATACGAGGTTCAGAAAGAGAGAGAAAATTGTAACATGTGGTGATGTTGGTGAAGCCGGGAGCAGACTTCTAGGGTGGGCCTGGGTAGCGTAGGCTCATGTTTCATGTCACCTGCTCCACTCATCACTACATTCAAGTTCAGCTAATGTCTGACAGAATCTAGTATGGAGCTATTAATCTTACCCTGATTGGTAACAAATGTCTGCCCAGAAAGATGGATCTGAGTTCTATTTAAGACTTCAGGTGAAATAAATGGAGATTTGTTTATGCTGACTGATGGAGCATGGGCTAAAAACAATAATCAACAAATCTCTGAAGAGATGAGTACAAGTGAAAACAAAACTTACAAGGAGGAGGGACAGTAGTGACTCCTTCAATGAGGCACTGTTTAGTGAACTCAACAAGGTGAGGGCAGGCCATTTCTTGACAGAATCCCTGAACAAGAACAGCAATGCACTCGTTCATCTTGCTAGGGTTGATGAGAAGGCTGGATGGGGTAACATATACATTGGCAATGATGTTCTCAGGACCGATGTTTGGTTGAACCGTAAATCCCAGGCAGTGCACAAGAATGAATATTCCACCATCAAGATGATCTTGTTGCACAACCTTGAGTATAGAAATGAGTCAGTATGATCTAGATAGAAAGATAAAAAAACAGATGGCATCAAAGAGGTCACACAAGGATGCCTCCTTGAGGTCCTTACAGTCCGGAGAAGATCCTGAGTGATCTTGGAACTCGATGTATGATGGGTGAAGACCATTCTGCTTCTGTGTCTTATGATTAGTACCATCAGCATGTACATTATAATGAAGGATTGCACGGGATGCTGCAAGCTACTGTGAGGCACTAAAATTTTCCCTAAAGAGTATGCTGCATAGGTCAGCAATGCTATCTGGGGAATATGGTTGGTCTGAGATGTTGGGGTATCCGAGTCCTGCCAAACATGGCAAGCCAGGCCCAGGTGTCTTTGCTCTTGCACTGGTAGCTAGTGCAGCATTCTTCTTCCTTGGGCTGGACATCTTGGATGATGAGAGAATAAGAAAGAACGCAGGGTATTACAATTTTCTCTCTCTTCCCAAACCTCGTACTACTCCTCATCCCTTGCGACGTAGAAGTCCTCCCAGGACTCTTCCAATATGATGTATACTGTTCCATTCTTCTCTTCCTTCATTCCCCATTCACCATTGTCTTTCTTGATCTTCCCTAGTGACGTTCCTCTTTCGCTCTTCGCTCCAATCGTCACAAGGTAATGTTCCTGACCGCATGGTCAATCTCTTCCTTTCCCATAGCGGTGTTCCATTTCCGCTCTTCGCTACAGCCACTGCTTGGTAACCATTCCTGACCATATGGTCATCCTTTTGATACGTGTTTCACTTCCACATGGACAGCGCCCCTCCTGATCGTTTCTCTCACAACAGTCTAGTTTCCCCGCCTTCCATTGTTCCTTGTTTAGTAGCCTCGTAGCTATATAAACCTTGCTGCCTTGTATAGTAGTTCTTTACACTTGATCTGCGCAATCTATGTAGCTCTTGTGACCAAGCTCCTGCTTGTTCTCAGTCCCTCAGTCGAAGCTTCGCTTCTCCCTCAGTCCCCTTAGTCAAGACTTTGGTCTATCCCTCAGTCCCCTTAGTCTGCGTCAGTCTGACACATCCTTAGTCCTTGATCTCCCTTTGTGGTCGTTGGTCTCTTCGTGAGTATCATCCATGAAGGTCTCTTGGTTACAAGACTTGCATCTGCGTAACACAGGGAGCCTAATGTACCCATTTGAAGTCAGTCGGAATGCTTGCTTGCTCAGGCCAAATAGATCACTGCCCAAATTAGCAATAGCTGACAATGGTGCAACGACAACCACTCTAAGCTGATTCTAATCAGTTCATACTGAGAAAGGCATGTGCTGAGATGCTGGCCAAGATCAGACTGCTTGGTGGTGACCCATGTGATATTAGGATGTGAGTAGGCTACAAATACATGGGTGAATGATGTCGCCAGCAAAAACTTGACCAAAAACATGACTGCACAAGACGAACCCAACAGATTGATTACTAGTAGACATGCCAAGCATACAAGTATGTGACTATTGACACAAGATGGAATGTAGGTGGGATATGGGCCATTGCCAATGAATGTCATTTATGATATATTACCATAATATCCAGCACTAATCATCAAATGTTTCTATGTACTACGTGAACATCTCTAGTGCCTGATCATCCTCCATTTGATCAAGTGCATCAGCATCATGATACTCGGAGGCTATTATCCTGTCCACCTCGCACCTATGTTCATGGGTGCTGTCGACAGGTGGACAATCAGGCCTAGGAACTGTAACATCCATGTCAGTCAGCAAGCGTTCTGAGTCCTGAACCTTGTGAATACCAAGATCAAGTGTCCCCGAAAATCCTGCCAAGCACTGAATCTGAGAAAGTCAATGAAGGTGAAGGATATTGATTGCTGTGTGTTCTTGCCACCACCGCTGCAACTCCAAAGCCAGATATCGATCTATGTCAGGTAGATTCTTAAGGGCAGTCACAATGGTGATTTCTTTGTCATGAATTGCTGTGTGCAGCCGGCGGATTTCAACATTCGAACAGAGTACTTCTTCACAAGCTTGCTGAAGCTTAAAGAACTTGGTAGTTGCCTCCCGAAATGCTGGCTTTGCCCAGTTACTGTTCTGCAGATCTTCACGTGAGTGCCTCAACAAGTCAAACTCACCAAGGAAGCTGTAGTCAGCAATCTCTTTCCATGTAATCTTCAGTCATGGAGGTTGAAGAGCCTGCGCTTGTGTATTATGTCGTGTGATGGCAGTGCAGATGGCTTCTGAGCAGTGTTGAAGTGCTTTGCCAATCTGATGTTGAAGCTTATACCCTGAAGAACATGAGCCTCTATTCTCCCACGAAACAAGCTACTGATCCATGTCTGATAATGACATCTTCAACAGCTCAAAGAGGTGCATGACCACAAGCCGTTCAAGCTGGTCAAGTGCTACACAATACTTTCAGAGTAAGGCTTCTTGTTTGTACCATGTATATTGCTCGTTGCCAATAGTCCAGCATTCTTTGATTTGCAACTGAAGCTCCATATGGCCCACCAGGGTCTCAGCATTCTGTAACTTGACAAAAGCAGTGTCAACACGCTTACAAGCATGAAAGAGTGTAAGAAATATTTGGTCATCTGCAATGCCAGTGAGGGCATGGTTGGAAGCTATTCAAGCCAACTCCCACTCAGTGCTACATTTGTAGAAGTCAGTACAAGCTAGTGAGAGTATTGAGTACTTACGAGCACTCCAACAGCTCATCCAATATCTTGACATAGTAAATCTTCATAAGTTCTTCTTATGGTGGCTCCTTGAATTCTACAAAATACTTCTTCTCCGCGTCAAAGAACTGCTGAAAGTTGTCATCAGATATATTCAAATTTTTTTTGATGGCAGCAAGCTCAGCCTTGAGGGTAGATATCACTCTCAGTGCTTCACAGTAGTGGTTGTACAGGAATTTACCTATAAAGTATCAATAAATGATACAAACAACAAGTAAAGAAACATGGACTCAATGTGGCATACTTATCCATGTCCCAGAAGGCAAAGTGCTCTTCAATGGCTTGATGTCGGTGGAAGGATGTTGCATGTCGAGTACCTCGTGCAAGGTCATTTGAGGACAAAAATATATGTTCACAGCCCTCACCTTCAGTGTGGCCAGTCCCATTGATGTACATTGGATGCCAGTTCAACTGGCATCACTGATTATGAGCATGCCCATGGAAGGCACCAACCATTAGATGCAAATTGAGCGCACGAGCTCATGGTCCAAGGACACTATTGCTGAGTGTCATGGCAAAGGCACACCCAATATCGTAGGCGACTCCGCCATCTGGTCCATAAACTGTTAGCAAGTGATCAACAATTGCCAAGGGATATTTAGCTCTGAGTATAGAATGAGAAACACTGACACAATAAAAAATTTCAGTGCTCACAGTTCACTGCTCTTAACCATATCACATGCAACAAGCACGAAGTGATGCCAGCAACATGCTACAAATATTCCTGGCTCATCAAATACTTGAAACATCTGTTTGCATTGATCCGAGCCAGCATTGCGCCATCGCTCAATGCAGCAAAGTGTACCTGAGTCAGAATCTTCGACATCTTCTCAGTCATTATTGGAACCTAAGGCAGGCTACACAATAATCAGAGAAACAACTACTCTGAGGGACAAATCTCACTTACCACTTGTGCCTTTACCTCATACTGAAATTGGTCAACATCTTCCTGACTAATCCAATAGTCTGAACGTGGTTTCCATGAATCAATGCAACCAGCACACAATGACCATCTTTTGAGACAACTGTTGCCATCAATGCTCACCAGGTAGGAGTACTCAAGTGGTGGTTCATCCTTGAGCTTGTAAAAGCATGCAGGACAAGTATTTTGCATTTGCCAATTGGGTGTATTACGTGCAAGTGCAGCATTAAGTTTGTGCTCCACACAGGCAATGATCTCGAGATAAGCATCAAATGCTGCTGAAAACTGTGAGCTAAGATATGGCCAGTAAGGAACCTAACCAATGTAAGGGCAATATTACTGTTGCAGGACAATTTACATACCAAATGGAGATGACACAAAGCCTTGCATTGCACCTGGACACTAAAATGAGGACAAGTACGATGGTATTGGTGGAATGCAGCAAGAGTTCAAAGTGAGATTGCAATATTTGGATGGAGAGGTGAGTAGCCAAGATATCCACAAGAGACCAGGGCTTCATTTGGAAAACACTGCAACGAAGACAAGCCAAATGATTCATGGCGATAGACTGTAATACAATATACTAGGTGAAAACACACTGATCAGGAGAATTCACATACAAAATACATTGACCAAGCTAATGTCCACAAGCAATGGGTCAGTGTCCACACCAGCAGGCCAAACTGGTGGCATTCCATCACCAGTATCACTTGAATGGTATTCTAAGTAAGCATCAACCAAGCGATCCATTTGGAGATTCCAGTGCTCATTTTGCATCTCAATGCAGTCAGTCCGAATATGGCCATCAGTATGACAGCTGTAACACACATTAACATCAATATGAAGAGGTCGTTGAAGGGCTTACTATCCCTTGGAGTCTGCCATAATGTTGGCGAGTATTCCATAGTCATCATCTTGATCATAGCCTAGATCAGCCTCAGGAAGAACACGCATAGGCATATCATAGTCCTCATCATGGTTAAGCATCATTTGACAGACAAGATCTTGATCAACAGCAGACATTGCTATAAGAAGGATGAGAACATAATGTATCCATTATGGCTTGTATTACCTTGTACTTTGGCTTGTCGTTTAGAAGTGTCTGCAATAATATGAGCCTGCTGCTTGCCAGCAGACAATACTTGCTGTTGGTAGTGTGCACACCGCCCTAATTGGATGATAGATGAACTGGAAATCCCTTTAAACCTCGATTGCAGCATAGCTCAAGCAGAACGTGCTGGAATATGAAATTGGGGGGTCACTGGGGATACAGTAAGCAATCCGAAACTACAAGAATAGAGTAAGCAATACCCTTTCTATAACAACAGAAGGAAGGCAAAAACAAGCATAAGGAATGGTGATGGAGCACTGGTGCCGCCAAAAATTGCTAAGAGGGCAGCAGAGCATGCGTGCCACCAGAAGCACTGGCACTGGCTACCAACAAGTGGAAAGTGGAAACAAGGGGCAGTGATGACAACAGGTTGGGGAGCACCAGAGGGGAAACTATGGTGACAGTGGCTGAAACAATAAGAGCACAGGAAGAGAAGTGCACATGGTGTTGGCAATGGCAATGATGTGATGGTGAGGAAGACATTAAAGTGGGCCACTGTCACGGTGGAAATGATGATGGTTGAGGATAGGGTGAAGACAATGTTGGGGAATGCCGCATGGCATTGGCCATGATATAACAGTGAGGGACATTGAGGTAGGCAGTGACAGCAGCTGTTACAATTTTCCTCATTCATCACTTCATACTCTTCATCTCCATCCCTTGCAATATAGAAATCCTTCCTGGACTTTATCATCACAATGAAGCTTGTTCCTTCTTTCTTCTTCTAAGTCCGGTGCTCACAATCATTCCAATTGATTCCCCTTAGTGATGTTCTCTTCCGCTCTTCACTCCAGTCATCACAAGGTACTGTTCCTGACCTCATGGTCATCTCTTTCCCTTTCCCTAAGTGGTGTTCTATTTCCACCCCTTCTCTACTGCCACCGCAAGGTAACCATTCCTAACCATATGGTCACTCTCTTGACACATGTTTCACTTCCACAAGGACAGCACCTCTCCTGACCGCTTCTCTCATAACAGTCTAGTTTCCCCGTCTTCCATTATTCTTAGTTTAGTAGCCTCTTAGCTATATAAACCCCGCTGCCCTGTATCATAGTCCTTATACTTGATCTATGCAATCCATGCTTAGCTCTTGTGACCAAGCTCCCACTTGTCTTAGTCCCTGTTACGCTAATGCGATGGCTAGACGATAACCTTGAGAAACTAACCTCCTTGAATATGCACAGGTGGCACTCACGAAGAGGCACAACGACTGTGAGTCAAGGGAAACAAGTAATGGATCGAATACGGCTCCACTCAAGAAGGTCCCAAGTATCTGGGTTAAGGATCGGGGGAAGAGAAGGTTCGAGGAGCAAAGGGTCTCGCCTAAAGCGCTAAGCTTTTCCTCAGGTGGTCATATAGTCACCACGTAAGATTGCGTAGAACTAACTTAAGGTTACAGGGTACAGAATGGGCGCTATAAATACTATGAATGGTCAGAGTACGAAGCGTGTGAGAGAACACTTTAGGAGAGGTAAACATCCAGAAGAAGAAAATAGACGAAGGGGAATCTCTGGGGTTTCCCTGGATAAATAAGGAATTGGAAATAGAGGAAAGAGACCAGTCTCACAAGAGATATAAATAGTAAGGAGGATTGCCATAAAGAGAATATGAAATGGAATGAAACTCAGCAGATGAAATGGTGGCACATCAGTGGCGTCCACAGTGATGGTGGTGTTCCCGAAGTGGTCGTGCCAAGGCACAACTTCCCAGGCTGTCCTAATCCATGCACTACTTCTCAGGCCCTCCTAATACGTGCGACGTCTTGCCAAAGTGGGATTGATCCAAAGATCTGGATCAGGGAGTAGGGAGTCTGGACGGTTGGTGGCGATACTGTATCCCATGGGACAGTAGTCCAGTAGTCCGTCGCTCTCCGTGTGCAGTCCAGCTGCCTCAGCCTCCAGTAAGTCCATTATGTCATCGTTCCTCCATTGCTCTACGTAGAGCAAATATGCGTTGTCTTGTACGTCCAGTGCCGGTAACCATTGTTGAAAGTGCGTCCTGTTAGAGTCCGAAGGGTGGATTGTAACAGTCCCTCAGTCAAAGTTTTCACTTCTCCCTCAGTCCCCTTAGTCTGCAACCATCTGTTGCATCCTTAGTACTTGATCCCCTTTGAGGTTGCTGGTCTCTTCATGAGTATCACCCTCAAAGATCCCTTGGTTGCTAGACTTGCGTCTGCATAACAGCAGCAATGGAGACAATGACAGACAAGAGTAAGGAAGCGAGGACAACATTGGGATAGGTGGTGGTGACGGCATAATGACAATGGGTGGTGACAAGCTGGTGGAAAGGAAGTGAGCACAATGTCACCAGTGATGACGACAATGATGAACCACATAAATAGGTGGCGAGAGGGGACAAGCACACTCGACATTGCTGGTGATAACGGCAATGGTGATAGAAGGAAAGAAAGGGGCGTGAGACTGTAAGCAGTGGGAAGGCTTGCCATATATAGCCACCATGTGAGGCCGCTCCTGATGTGTTGGGATGTGTTGGGATGTGGTATTGCCGAATGGCAGTCGCCAATGCTAGTAGAGAGCTGGCAGGTTGCCTTTCAATCCCTAAGTGCGAAAGGTATTTGGGCATGGATTTATTCCTGGTGTTGGGATTTCTCGGGAAAGAGTCTAACAAGGCTGGAGCAAACATGTAATCAGGAAGCCTAACTAGGCTCTTTAAGTGGGAAGGTCAGGTGTTCTCGTTCCTGTGCCAGAAGATTTGTTTGTGTTGTACTTGGCCAAACATATGCAATACTTGGCCAAACATAAACAAGCCTCACTCAGCCGAGGAGCTGAGTGACTTGTTACAACAAAATGTAAGACATACCGAGGTCATATATAAATCCAACTGTGCAAGAAAGACAAATAATATACGTTGCCCGACACTCCCATCTCCTCACTCTGTCTGAGTCTTTTCGCTCGTCGCCTGACCTCGTCGTGAGTTTGTACTCCGTTGTATCCCAGACGTAGACATGGCCGTATTGTGTCCCCGCCCCGACAAGCTTCCCATCGCGAGACACTGCAAGACAAAAGACGTTGTCCGCCTTTATGGTGGTTATTAGCGTCCCGTCCTGCACTCGCCACACGCAGACGCCCTCTGCACCACCACTCAAGAGATGTCTGCTGTCCGTTGAGAATGTCACCGCACGCTCCCACTGACCAACATCGATTTCGAGTTCCTCACTGCGTTCTTGTCCAACGGTCAACATCAACGTTCGCTCAATCCCGTCACTACGCACCTCTCATCGTTGAAGAGGTGGCCATATCGCGCTACGACGTATTGGTGCTAATGGTGCGGGTTGGTGGACGAGGTGCGGCTTCTTCTTGCTGTTTTCCGGCCCTTCCCTCATATAGTCGAGGACCTCGTGTTTTCGGCGCTCGTCTACGCGCCCATGTTACCGAACAAGGAACTCAACGAGACGTGCATGTCAACAACTAACCAACATGCACGGATCATGCTCAGTATGTGTACTCGACGAGCCAGCGACGTCCTATATACTCCACAAGCAGCTGCTCTGTAATGGTAGCACCCCTCCTGTACGTTCATCCTTACCTGTTTCGCAGATGAACCTTGATCACTTCAGAATACACTGAACAGGAGTGCGATCCCCTGACCGTGTTGTACCATCTCCACCTCCGGGTACGTCCCCTCACTCGCATTCGACTTGTGATCCATGGGTGTCCGCTTTCTATCGACATGCATCGGTCAGATGTTGCGTGCATTTCACGGAAAACACGCCACACAACACTGTTTCAACACGGTCGAGATAATCGAA
>JBBPTR010000336.1:0-15933 GCA_038094255.1 Porphyrellus aff. niger
ACGGGTCACAGATCCCGATCTACTACAATCAGACGGTTGTACTGCAATGCCTCGTCTCCGGTGTCGTCTCGCCAGTGCTGATCATCCGTAAAGTGGACCACCAAACGACGGTCGTCGGAGGGGGGCTACAGGAAGGGGCGAAAGGTGTGGCAGACCACTACTGTTGCCCTGGGGAAGTATGTGGAGACCCAGTGTCCCAGCTGCACAAGGTCGCAATTGAGGTGTACGACTCCACAAAGGGTGCGCCGGAACCCGGCACACCCGGCCAGACAGGTGCTTTCTTGTCGTGTATGGGTGAAAAAGTCAACACCTATCGACCAATCGAAGATCGGCAGTGGAATATCCCACAGAGTCACGGTCCTGGGTCAAAATTACCCCCTTTTCCAGGGTCTCCTGTTGTCTCAACGCCGGCATCATTGTCAAACAGTGCTGACTACTTTGGTCAAGTCAACAGCGAGCCGGGCTCGCCAATGTCTTCAAATGAACACTCCAGCGACGGTGGCCGCGCCAAGAAGGCAAGACGTCGTAATTCGGGATCCCAGGGAAATACACATTGTACATCAGCGGGCTCCGCCTCTGGCCACCGCCGCCGCCGTTTGAGTGACTCAGGCGCATCGTCTGAAGCGTTGTGGCAAGTTGATGTTGGTGGAACAAGTGTCTGGACGATTGTTGGCACAGGTGACTCTTCATCTGTATTCTTTCATCTCTTCCTTTCGTCCTGATCGAGTGACTTTCAGATCAAGTACGGTACAACTTTTACGTTCCACCTGTCTTGTTCGACAACCAGAACGCACCACAAATTGGGTCGTTCCCTGTTCCTTCCGTGCCAGTCACGCCATTCCCTGCAGTCGTCAAGTACCTTCCCCCTGACCGTGCTGCGGAAGCCCAGTCGCGTGGCGTCTCGGTAAAGGATAAGATGCTGACGGTTTACGGCGAAAATTTCAACAAGGCGGAACCCCCTCACATCTTCTTTGGATCTGATCCCTCACCGTATGTAGAAGTAAGGACGAGCGAGATCCTTGGGTGTCTACCGCCAGAAAACCTGGTTCCCCAACGTCAACCGATTATCATGGTCCGCCCAGATGGCGTCGTATTCCCCTCCAACATCATGTTCCCATAGTCTAGCCTCTCGTTTTCCTTGCACACCTCTGGTCTATTTGTCCGGATTTATCCTTGCTGTGTCGTTTGCTTTATCGTTGCTGTCCGACATGGAATCTCTTGTGGCTATATCTGTAGACTAGTGGACTTACCCTAACTCTGAGATCTAGAGAACCTAACGTACCTCCGCCTAGAGGGATCCGGTCCTCACGCGTCAAGCCTTCGTTTTCAACGCGATATGTAATTGGGTGGATGTTTACTTCACGATGTTAATGGAGTCTCCTGACACCACTGGAAATTGGCAAACGAGTCGAGAGGATCCGGGAACCAATTTGTTTACTCTCAAACCAGATGAAAAGATCAATCAGGGATATCTGGGACAGACAAGCACAGTATAAACCATCGTTCTCAGTAGCCGAGATCTGAGAGATCAGTGTCGCGGGCCCTAGTGGTCGCTGACAGGCTGCGGCCCGAAAAGTGTCTAGTGTAACAAACTCGAGGGCACGAGCCATTGGCTTGACATTCTGACACAATCAGGCCGCCTTTCAGACGAGTAAACGTGCTCAATAGTCCAGCGTGTAGATACAGTCCAATCGAAACAGCACATCCCTCGAGTACGATGCAATGTCATCACGTCACGGTGTTACTCCGTCAATTTATCGTGAAGATGCGTGTACGATGAGTCCTCTACGACGACCCTCCAGAAGCATTCGACGTCCATGACTCCCAGCACTTCTACGCAAAATTAAGTCGAAAATGAACACGGGAAGTCAACCTGATGATCCTGTACAAGTCTTCTATCATCCTCTCTAATGGGCTCCACAACGAAGGTCAACCGCTGTTACACATGCAAACCAGGTAATATACGAAGCTGGGCGAAATACAAAGCACAGGCACTAAGATAAATCACGTGCTCATACCAGTGTCTGGACACGAGCACACGTCGAATCAAATAGTGGACGGTCGTAGCACGACCTACAACAATAAGTAACGTATAAGAAAAGATAGATGAGAGTGAAAGCAGCGCGCATCGGTTGCGATGCGGTCCGATCATGCTCGGGGTTGCGCCGAGCTTGCTCAGTGACTTCAACAATAGACCATTCATGTGAGATTCGATTGCAACCAAATTCTGGAAGGCGGCACGTACCCTCATTCAAGAACCCTGTCTGACCGCAGCCTTGACACGTATACGTGCATCTTCCCAACGATCCCTGTGCGTCTCCCAACCCGGAGGGTCTCGGTGTCTACAGTCCCAACAATAAAACCAAAGACAGGGTCCAGACGCGATAGCAATGAGGAAGGCGATGATTCCAGGCACAGATTCTGGCTCAATAAATGAGTCAAGGACATTTAAGGAATGTAGGCGTCTCAGCGCCGACCCAACACCCTCTGGTGGTACAGAGAATTCTGTATACCCTCGCGTGTCCATGACAAGCTTGACGTCGTTGAGGGACTGACAAATCTGTAGAAGCTGTAGTAGTCCAGTCGGGGTGATTCCACCTTGCGTGTTCCAGCCGAAACTCGGATTTATCGAGAGACTTTCCAAGCGCGGATATGCCGATGCCAACGATAGCAGTTCGCCATCCGTCAGGTCTACATGCCACGGAATATCAATGTTTAGGATACGAAGATTGCCGAACACCATGCATGGCCGCAAGTCTTCAAAGCCAAGTAGGGGTGCCTCGGGAGGACTACCACCACTCTCGGGGGTAGACCATTCGGACAACCACAAGTCCTCGATGGTATGGTCAGCATTTGATGTTCGAAGACTGGACCAGAGGGACAAGAGCTCCCGCCTGGAAGGGGAGGTGCGAACGAAGGCGCAAAACTCGATGAGAGCGACCAATCGTGTTGTCGAGATCAGCCGAGAGAGGAGGTCGCAAGATTCACATCGTAATGTCAGAGAGCATAAGGTGGAGAAGGTGATGGATGGTTCGGGAAGTAGTAATGTTTTGCTCAGCTGACAGTCGAGCAGTGTCAACGCAGGGAGGCGAGATAGATGTCGAAGAGTGTCCATGTTAATGGTAATGGGTGGAATATGCACGGTCTGGAGGTTGGGCCACCGACGAATATAACTGAAGACCAAATAGTCTAATCCGACCTTCGATCCATAATTTTCACGTGATTCCAGCATGATACTTCTGATATTCCGGGAGAGCGTAGGAAAAAACTTAATGAGAGACTTCTTTAACGAGCCTTGATTGTAGGCGGTTATTTTGATGGAAACCAGGGATGGGAGGGGAAAGCGCATTAAATATTTGGCTTCAGCTGCAGCTAGCCATCCTAGACTGCGGAGGTTCGGAAAGAGTGGTCCAGTGGTTGGAGGGTTTGAGAGGGTTGCGAGCGATTCTTTGTCAATTCCGACAGGTCTGAAATTCTCTATAAATCGAATGCGACGTGTGTAACTCTGGATGGTGTCCCACTCGGTCCGAGAAAGCGAGCTCTTCAACCTATACTACATGATGGAGTACAGAAAAGCGAAAGACAGTCAGATTGGTCAGAGTGAGACGAGTACACCTAACCCACCCGGTCCGAGCATAACCTATGGAATAGTCCCGGAAGACATTTGACGAGAGAGTATAGGTCACTGACATCCTCCCAAAGTATATCCAGTGCCGGGTCATTGAACGCACGACATGTTCTCGCCAGAGATGTTAGATCTGTGGCCGAATCATAGTGGCCAAAGATATTGAGGAGGATCTCATTTATCCTGAGCGCGGGATGCATCCACCAAGTGGTTGTAACTTCTGAATCAGAATGATGTCGCGGTAGAGGGAAGCAATGTGTAAAAAAATGGTGTAATCGAGGTACTTTTATGTATGATACACCCCAGCGTAGTTCGAGTCAGGAAGTGAATGTGACTTGGTTCGCAAGGTTTCATGTCAAGAATGTTTGTATAAATAGTTGACAACTCGGTGCCGGAAGATGTCAGCAAGCTGACAGGCTGGTCCTCCCAACACAGTGCCGACTGGCAACGGTATCGACTAGTGTACAGTACATAGTTTCCAAGGATCGCTGTATACCTCCAGATCCAGGTGTTTTTCCGCGTTCATACACTGGCATGCAGTCAAGGAGAGTTGCGAACAAGATGCGATGGCGGCAAAGAAGGCTGCGACAGCTGGGACGCTTCTTCTTTGATGACTGAGTCCGGCCCGCAAAGTGTCTAGTGTAACAAGCTCGAGGGCACGAGCCATTGGCTTGACATTCCAACACAATCAGGCTGCCTTTCAGACGAGTAAACGTGCTCAATAGTCCAGCGTGTAGATACAGTCCAATCGAAACAACACATCCCTCGAGTACGATGCAACCTCACCACGTGCTGTTCCATTAATTTATCGTGAAGATGCGTGTATGATGAGTCCTCTACGACGCGCGAAAACTGACACCCGGTATTAAATGAACATACACGTACTTTCGCCCGCTGAGAGTCGGAGACTTGACGACCAGGTACCGCGTGTCACCAAACAAACAGGAACCGAGAACCATCCCCGCGCGCCCGAACGGCAGAACGAAGATGCCTGAAAGCGTCTCGAGGGGAGAACAGGAACGATGATCATGCATGACAAACCCTTTCGTGCCTGCCCCTGCGGTCATACGAGCTTGCTAGCTCCGGAAATCACACTCCCTGCAGCCGCGTTCCTCGCGCGATGAAACGCTAATGCGTGCTCGACGGCATCCATCAGAGGTTTCATCGCCTGCGTCCCAAAAAGAATTGCACGTGGTGCAACCAAAACGTGGAAATAGAGCGGAGAGACCGATGAGCGTATCGGCAAGAGAGAAAGATGGGAAGCATTTCACTCACGACGACGACCCTGTTTCCCTCTATGCCTTCCAAGACTGCAGCTCTCACGAGCGCATCGACCTTTTCGTGCGTCCTGCCGAGGTACCCTGCCATCTTAGCCGCTTTTGCTGACCGTTGAGCGGGCGTAGAGCTCGGCATAGGTAGGTCAGAAGGCGGCGGATATATTGACGTCCAGAATTGTCGGAGGAACTCATTAGCGGCCGTTTGACATGTAGCGAGCTGGCGGAAGAGCTCGGAAGGAAAATCGGCTATAGAGTGCGATAATGAGAAACGGGGCGAACAGGAAGCTAATAAAACACACGCACACTTGTTTGTTTTAGTATCTAGTCGTGCTGCAACATTCTGCGTCATGGACAATAACGCCGCGTCGCCGGACTTCTTGTCTACTTTCAGCTACGGAGAGCCCGTTCAGGATTAGTCGTAAGCGAGTGTGCGAGCCTAAACCCACCTGACTAAACCTCCCTTCCCATCCGTTTACTCCATTCAGAAGTTCCTTGAACGCATTCCGCACATCGGTCACTTCTTTCGAATCCCCTGTTCCGCCATTCGCAGCCCCAGCCCTGCCCAGTTGTCCCTCAAAGTACCGTTGTCGGTCTTGCATTTCGAGCAGGATACCAGGAGATGCCTCGTGATCTTGGAGATCGTCTAATTCAATTTCAGAGAAGAGGCTCTGTCGACATTTGAGTCGATAGTAGCTGGAATTCCGAAACACATTTTTACCTCTCCGTCCCCACCGTCCACCCGTCGTCGCTTATTACGTGGCGCCTCGCCTCTGAGGGCTGGTGAGAAACACCGGAAAGGAAGCAGGTTGAACTTACAATGCGGAATTGAGCAATCTCTCTGAATGTTCATTGAATTTACGAATTAGTGGGAGTGCACCGCGCTGACGACCGGCCTGCATCGTAATATCCTTCTCGTTTCCCGTCTACACATAGTGGATCGAATGTTCTACATGTCATCACTAGCGAAACACCCTTGCTCACCTCCCCGTGGTCTTCGAGCGTAGCGCCAAGGCTGATGTATAAATCCGATACATCCTCCCTCGGTCGTCTAGGTTCCAGTTCTATAGTCACCTGAGCAACTGTCTTGTAACTGTCATGTAACAATGGCGATACCAACCGTCGTCGTCCTTTTCGAGGTACTTGTCGAATATCGGATCCTCCTTGACAACATGCTGCGTCGCTGAAGAACGTATGGAAGCTCGATGCGCATTAAATAGCTTGCTCTGAAAGTAGCGTTTCCAGAATTCCGCTTCAGAAAGCTAGGGGCAAGGTTAGTACAGGCCGTGTCGGGAAGACGGGCATCACCTTATTTGGTACGTTATCGTTGTACGCTTTCGCCACCACTGGAAACTCTTCAAATATGTCGTGTACGAGTTGAGGTGTGATGACGATTTTGACTTCGCCGCCCTCCACTGTTTGTGGGCGGGGATCTACGAGTTGACCAGGACGGCCACGTTTTTGAGTTTCTGTTGCTGCTTCTGCGAGCAGAAGGTGCTATGGTGTGCCACATGGGGTTGACAACGATCGGCCAGGACGGCGAGATGGGTATCATACGCACGACAAGAAAAAAAGCGAAAATATACCCACCTCTCTACCGTCCCAGAATTCTGCCTCTGTGATCTGACCACTCATGACGAGCTCCTTGTGCAACCCCAACAATTCAGGGTTCGCCAACAGAACCCGCTTTCTCAGTCTGAAATCCGTCGCTGCGTCTTGTCCCGACAGAATAGGTGTCCTTCCATCGCTCACGACGGAGGCTGCACGCGACGTCGAGGCCCGCGAGGTTGGGAGCGCAGAGGGCGTCGCGGCTTTCAAAGGGGTGAGCGTCGAAGCAGCCGTGACGGGCCCCTTGAACGTCTGCACCGATGCACCAGCAGCCCCAGCGTTGGTCGCAGCGACCAAGCTGCCACTGCTACGATTGCGACTGATGATGTTGGTCAACTCGGTCTTGAACGTCTCCCTCTCCGAAACCGCCACTTCCTGGGGCGTCGCCGTGAACGTAAAGTTGTGCCCCGCATCGTCGTTGACAAGGCCGAGCTTCAGCCTGACCTGTGCAGCGCCCTCTTTGCTACAAAAGAGCGCTGTCGGGGGTGGTGGGTGTGAGCGAGCAAAGAACGTGCGGTCGGGATTGGTGGCTCACAGGAGGCGTCCTGGTGTGGGACGCGCACGGAAGGGGCCTTTTTACCGTCCTGAGTCCATTGTAGATGGCCGTCTGTGAGCTCGAGCGTGCCGGGTAATTTTTTGTAGGACGCCTTCGCGGTGCACACGACGGATGGCATGCGGGGGGTAATCGAGGGGGACCGGGAACAAGCCCCGCTATTGCACAGCCGTCACTTGAACCTCGACTACCACCATCATCCATCCCATCGTCCCATGGCATCGTCCAAGAAACAGCTGGTCGTGTTCGACTTTGATTGGCCAGTCGCCGTCCTCGCACGCACGAGAAAAAACGAAATGACATGTTGATACTCTCCCCCCCATCAGGTCCATGGCAGACCAAGACACGGATCGATGGGTCTTTGAGGTCCTCGCACCCGACTTGCGCAGAAAAATCAGAGATCGCCCTCGAGAGCCCGGCACGACCGTGCACTGGACGGACCTCATGTGAGATCATCGCCCCGAGATCGTCGTACACAACTCACTCTCCCCCTCGCCCAAAGCGCCGAATGTCTGCGCGAGCTGTCTCACAAAGACCGCGGGATAACCAGGCAAGACATCGAGACCGCCATGCGCCAAATCCCGTTCGTAAGTCCTCTCTCATCAATCCAACCAGACCCGTCCATCCGACGACTCGCAGCACCCCGCGATGAAGCGCGGCATCCAACGACTCAAAGACCCCTCCAGCCTCGACACCACCCTCTTCATTCTCTCCAACGCCAATACCTTTTTCATCGATACCATCGTCCAGGTTCGTTCCCTCACCCGATGATCGTATTCATCTCACCTTGCCACCGGCCGACGCGCGCCGACGCATCAGCATCAAGGCATCCGACACTGCT
The DNA here is from genome assembly GCA_038094255.1 of Porphyrellus aff. niger. Lineage (NCBI taxonomy): Eukaryota > Fungi > Basidiomycota > Agaricomycetes > Boletales > Boletaceae > Porphyrellus > Porphyrellus aff. niger. The sequence goes on from JBBPTR010000336.1 coordinate 7,902, forward strand.
TCGACACCATCATCTCCAACCCCGCCTCCTTTTCCGACCCCGATCACCCTAACCGTCTCGTCCTCCATCGACGCGTCCCACCCGACGGTCCACAACACGAATGCCAAGTCGGATGCGAGCCAAACATGTGCAAGGGTACGCATCGCTCCCCCCCACTGACACCGTTTCACTCTTTCATGCCTAGCTGACACCGTGGTACGACGATAGGCCAAGAACTCACGCGCTACATCGAGGCTCACGACCCGTTTGATCGGATCATCTACATCGGCGACGGAGCCAACGATTTCTGCGCCGTCTTGCGTCTCAGAAGGTGGGTTTCTCCCCCTCCCTTCCCCGTTTTTCCGCGACTCACGCACCCCGTTCATAGCCAGGACGTCGTCCTATGCCGTCGCTTCCGCGGCCTCGAACGCAAGATCGCCGAAGAACGCGACAAGGGACCGACATCGCGCCTCCAGTGTACCGTCGAATACTGGTCCGGCGCGTGGGAGGTCGAAGAAAAGTTCAAGGCGTACGCTCAAAAGGCGTCGTTGGGCGCCCTCAACTAGACGTCACGCAAGAAGTCGCGATCTGGGGCGGGGGGTTGCGAGATATATATGATTGCTCGGTAAACAAAAAGGTCGTAAATCGTATGTAGACGAAGTCAAGTTGGAAGAGAACAAGTGGGAGTCATGAGGAAATCAGATGTTTCACGTAAACGACGGGCGGTGAGTGCAGGACGATGGGGATTCGCGCCAAAAAAAAAAAAACTTGGGGGTGGCAGGAATCGATGGATTGTGATCGTCGTTTGTCATTTCGGTCGTCATTGTCTAGAAAAGCGGGGGAAAGCAAACAGGCGCGCGCGTAGTCAGGGGGGATCGACGAGACTGCCCAGGGCACATCATCTGCCGACCAGAAAAAAGGTGAGGGACACATAGGGAAGGAAAGCATGAAAAGAGTATGGAGAAACAACACGCACCTCCACATCACCTCGACCAGATATCCATCCCGCTCAACCGTCTCGCTTCCTTGGTGCTCATCCCCGCCTGTCCTTGTCCTCCAACTCCGCCCCCTTCAGCACCAGCACCGCCTCCCGAGAACGGGTTGCGTCCTTGTGCAGCAGCGACGCTCGGACCGTAAAACGACGCAGATCCACCCTGCGTGGCAGGCGCGTTCACGCCTTGCGTCCGCACAGATCCAACACCCACCCCGACCCCAACGCCCGAACCACCCCCCGCCGTCGTCGGCGCCCCATACGACTGGTACTGATCCGGCTGCAACGGCACGTACAGCGTCCCAATGTCCGTCCGCTGGGCCAGCGCGTCAAACGGCGAGTTGGACGCCTGCTGCTGCGCGTACGATGCGGGGTATCGCGTGCCTCCACCGCCGCCTCCCCCTCCGCCACCGCCGGTCGTTCCCGGTCCACCCCCTCCAGCGCAGCCAGTCGCACCTCCGCCGCCGCCGCCACCACCACCTCCGAGCCCCGTCGCGTACGTCTGCGGAGGGCTCGTCACCATCGCCGTTGGATTATACCCCGTGCTGGGTCCCGCATCACCCCGCGCAGCCGACCGCACGTTCGACATGACCGCCTCCCGTCGACTCTCGTCGTCCACGATGATCGTCGGCTGATACGAGTGCGACAACTTGGACGGAGGCGCTTGGTACCGACCCGTCGCGCCCCCCGCACCCGCACCACCCCCGGCACCCGCGCCTCCGCCAGATCCCGCAGACCACCCGCCGAGACCGCCCGCAGCGGCGAGCTCCGCCTGTTGCTGCAGATACTCCAGTTGCGGGTATGGCTGCGCAGCGGCCGGCTTCCCGGCCTGTCTCCTCTCCCATTCCCGCATCGCGTCATCCCGGTTCAGCACGGGCGTCAGCGCGTTCCGGCCCGCGATCACGTCTTGGTTCATGTGCTGCAACCGCGCCAACGCGGGCGGGATCACGTCGTTATGGTTGATCGTGTTGGCGCGTATACGCGCGTGAGCGTGAGTGTGTGTATGCGACGTGTTGGGATAGTACCCGGACGACGCGGCCCCCGCCGCTGCGTTTGGATTCAACAAGCCAGGGACGTTCAAGCTCGTCGTGCCGGTTGGATACCCAGAGGCTCCCGCGCCTATACCCAACTGTCCTGCTATTTGCGCATTCGCGCCCGATTGCGACGCATACGGATGCTGAGCTGCCTGTGGTGGAGGCTGCGGCGGGGCCGGTTGCGTCTGGTACGTGGCTGGCGCGCTCTCCACGGCACCCTGGTATGTCGCGGGCGCAGGCGGTGGTGCCGGTGCTTGAGCCTGTTGTTGTCCTGCGGGTCCCTGTTGGCCAGAAATATACGGATTACGGAAGACATTGTTGGCGGCTTGTGATGCGGCCTGCGCTTGCGCTGTGTACGCCTGATGCTGCGCGAGGTGTTGATTGTATGATGCCGCGTCTTGGTAGGCCCTTGTGCCTTTCGGTTGTGAGGGGACCAGGCCACCATAAGGCCGCTTGGGGTCGGCGGAAGAACTAGACGAAGACGAAATTTGAGGGGTATGACCGTTCGGCTACACGTGAAAGGGACATCAGATGACGTCCCAAGTAGGACAGGTGGGCGTCCAACTTACCTGGAACGGTTTGGTAAATTTTTCGCCGGTGATGAACGGGTGCATTCTGGCCTGTTGCGGAGACCATCGCTCGATTGGGTTCAGGTTGAGTAAACCCTGGCAGAAATCGATGAACGACGCGCGATTGTTGAGCTCTATCGAGGGGTCAGATTCGCACGGGCATCAATGATTATGCAATGATGTAAACGGGAGACCCGCAGAGTGCAGCGCGTGCCAAGAACGTCAAGGGGATCAAAGGGAAGACGAGGATGAACCGTACCCTTTTCCATTTCATGGCCCTGCCGCGACGTCGTCTTGAACGTCGGCATTGGCGCAGTGTTGATGATTTCTGGTAGCGTCGTTGCCTTGAAGTATTGTTTCCCGGGTTGTTCGTTGGCGTTGTGTTCTCGCGAATATTGCTCCAGCGTCTTGAGCCGGTACTTCTTGTGACCAAATACGTCCACATAGGAATCAAAAAACTGCTTCGTTTGCTTCCCCATGTCCAGCATGTACGAAGGAGGCATCCTGCGTTCGCGAATGTCATTGCCCGTGGGGAACGGCGTGGCGAAACGAACGGCACCTACCCGAGCATTTCGACTATCCGGGTAATCTGATTATACTCGCTCGTTCCCGGGAACAGCGGCAAACCCAAGAAGAGTTCTACCGCAATACAACCCAAAGACCACATGTCGATGGAGGACGTATAAGGGATACCAAGGATGACTTCGGGCGACCGGTAGAACCTCGACTGGATATACGTGTATACCGTCTGGCGTTCGTGACATGCCGACCCAAAGTCGATCACCTTGATTTGGGGTGATTGAAGCCTGAGTACGAGTGAATGACAGTCCGGACTCCACAGAGGAACCAGACATACGATTTCAAGAGAATGTTTTCGGGCTTGAGATCGCAGTGGATCAACCGTGCATCCTTGAGCACGGTGAGCGCATCCAAGAGTTGTGCAGTAAACACTTTAACGAGTTGCGTGCTGAGACCTTGGAATTGGTTTTGTTTGATGAGTTCGTAAAGATTGGAAGACAAAAGTTCGAAGACGAGACAGAGATGGTTTCGGTGGATGAAGGAATCCCGCAGTCGCAGAATGTGGTGCTCGTCCCCCGGATCGCACTGGTTGTTGAGCTAGAGAGGAATTCAAAGACTGTGCCGGGCACGGTCGTGCGAAGCGCGTACCAGTTCCAGGATGGTAACCTCCATCATACTCTGATTGAAGTACGCGGGCTTGTTCTTGACGACCTTGACGGCAACGATCTCGTTCGTTTTCATGTTCTGGCACTTGACCACCTGGCCAAACGTTCCTTGGCCGAGAATGTCCAGGATGAGGTAGCGACTACGTGTTAGAGATTAGAAACGGTACGCTTGCACGCAGGCAGACGCACTTGTGGCCGTCCTCGTTACCGAGCCAGTCGTTGACGTAGAGGATATAGTCGTAGTCCTCGTTGTCATAGCCGTCGTTGTGTGCGGGCTTGCTCGGCTTGGTGAGGACGCGCCGTGGGTTGTGCCCTGATTCGTATCGGAACTGGGGATTGCAAATGTGGTACGTGTCCACGATGTGCGTCGTCAGTTGCCGTATGGGCTGAGCGGGGGTCGTGAGCACACGACGGGGCACGTAGACGGGGGACGCATACCGATAAAATGACGCCGTTGGCGTCGACCCGTCTGCCGGTAGGATGGTTATTTACGTAAGGTCGCAAGTCCCGGGCGTCGCGCACTCTCCTGAAGCCAGAAGCACGGCGACGGTGTTGTGGCGCGGGGTCGACGAGCATGGCCTGGTCCTGTGGATAATATGGATTTGCGGGGCTATGAGAATGCGCGAGGGAAAGAGGTGTGCTTGGGGTCGAGGTTGAATTTTTGACGGGCACCTGGGCTGAAAGATGCGTCTGATTTTGGTGTGATGGGGGCTGGGGACTGGAAGATTCCATCGTGTACCCTGCATAAGCTGCTTGGGCTGCGTTCTGGGACGAAAAAGGGGTGTTTATTGGGGGGGTCGCGCCGTCGGGCTTTGATTGGGAGTGAGTATGGGCGTGCGAGGGATAGTTTGCGGACGGGATTGCGCGCTGGGTGTCCGAGGACGATCCGTAGAGATAGGAAGGGGTGGTCGTGGGAGAGTATTGGGACTGCTGTTGATACGGATCGAGGAGGGCGTTGCCCGTGCGCATGGGTGATCGACCCGAGCGGGTTGTGGGATCGTGCTGCGTGTGGGAGCGCTTTGAGAGATTTGCGCCGGTGCCGTTGTAGTACATGTCGGAGTAGGACTCTGGCCCGGGTGGGGAGACGGCGTTGGAAGCGGAGGCCATCTGTGCTGGCTGATGGAAGGCGACGCCTGCGGGGTAGAGCGGGTTTGGGGGTGGCTGGCGCTGTGAGTCGACGTTGAACGCGCCCTCTAGATCATCTGGGTGATGGTGGCGACGTGCCCGGGCAGCGCCGGCGACGGATGCGGATGCGCCCAAGGAGGCGCTGCGGGAGAGCTGGTTGAGTGCGCCGGCGAGGTACGAAGAGGACGGGGACGAGTCGTGATCGAGGAGGTGAGCGATGCGGGGCTGCCTGGACTGTTGGGGCTGCTGTTGCTGGATGCGCTGCTGGGCGGTGAGGATGGACTGGGACGGGGGGGGCGGGGGCGGGGGCGGGCCCGGTGGTGGTGCGGGGTAGAGATAGGATGCCCTTGCTGCAGCCTGGGCGGCCTGTGCGGAGGAGGAGAGGGGCTCGAGGTGAGCCTGGGTCTGCCAGCGAGGAAGGTCAAAGTCGTCGTCGTTGGCGTTGTTCATGGACGTGTTCCGGGTCAGACGTCGACCTGCCATTCCCCCTCATTCTCGCCCGGTTCAGGGTCGGTTCTTCGCACAACATTTCTACGACACGAGCAAGTCCAACACGACCCTCTCCGCATCCACCAACACCCGCGCGTCCCCAACGTCCACCGACAAAAAAATAGCCTTGCCCACCCGTCTCGCTGCCAACACATCACCGACATGCCCACCAAACAGTCAAGCAACCCACCCAAACGTTCTGCCATCGAAAACGCCACCTCCGTCCCCGACGTCCGATACAGCGTCGTCGCCGACCCCAGCTATGGCACCTGTCCCTCAGTATCTGGCCCGCCACCCCGCACTGCCAACACTCACCGCACTCCCGGGCACAGGCGGCATCGCGCACGCCCAGTCCTTGCACAGCGACCCTGACCGTGGCGCATCCTCCACCCTCTCCGCCGTCTCAGCCGTCACCCCCACCCACACCATGTACGAGTCCACCAGTCGCGTGACATGGACGGCCAGCGCAGGCAGCGTCTCATCCGCCGGTGCAATGTACCGCGTCCTCACCGATATCTGACTCGTCGCCATCTTGATCGTCGCAGTCGGAGTAAAACGACGACCCTCTTCCACCACTCGAGAGGTCACGTGATGCAAATGTATTGCAGGGTCCACAGTTCAACCCGACCTATCACCATGTCCTCGAACACACCCAGGGTGCAGTCCACTCATCCCATGGGCGACGACGGCGTCGTTCGTTGCTCTCATGGCGAGGAAGCTAAAAGGTTCGTCAGTTACACTTCAAAGAACTTCAATCGGTATGTACCCTTCACCATAGCACCCATCAGCCCTCTTGACCCATTCCCCAGCGCGTTCTATAAATGCAGCCGTCCGAAAGGAGAGGAATGCAAACTTTGGCGTATGTATCGCCCCATAGTCTTCTTCCCCTTCTCCATGCTGATCCCCTTGTTCAGTCTGGGCAGACGACCCTATTTTTGGTACGCCCCTCATTTCGTCCGCTGGTTCGTTACGTCCTCACAGACCGGCAGAAAGACTTCCATCCCAAGGTTCTTCCCCTCAGTCAGCTGCACATCCTTCTGTATCCTCGCAGAACGGTCCCCCGAACGGCACCTCTACCCTCCAACCAAGCCCTCTTCTCTGCACGCCTTCAAAGAGAAGAACCTCTGATGATTCTCGCTCTTCCCAGACCGTTGGCTCAGGGCCCTCCAGTGCAGACACGCCTAGCAAAAAGGTGCGCCTTCGAGCTATCGAAGCTGGTTTGCAAGCTCGTCTCGAAGACGAGTTCATAGGCGAACAGGAACAACCCGGTGCACTTCCGTTCACGAACGACATAGAATCCATTTATACTCCGTCTTCCCCATCACTTCCTTCCGACGCAGACACAGTCATTGTGGACTCCAAACCTCCTGAATGGTACGGTTTTCTCGGACTGCCCCCTACCCAGGAATCCAGGCCATCCACCCCCGGGAAACGCCCGGCAGCCATCGTACACGAGGACTCGAATGATAGTCTCGGCGAAAGCTCTTTGTATGTGTTACCGACGCCGCCTCGGACCGTGAGACATGTCAATCGCTCCGAAGCATTTGCAACCAACGACAGTGGCAGTTCCAGGCCCGAGCCCGTCACTCCGACGCGGCGCAAGGGCAAGGAACGTGCCACGCCCCGATGGGATCAATTCATGGAGGACGAGGTGTGTCTCCATGTGGCACTCACGAAATCATCGTTGACCCGGTCGTCTCGCATCTCAGGACAATTCGCTCGCCGACGCGTCCACGTCGTTTCAACAAAAACTGGAAACCGAAGCCCTTCGCCATTCCCCCGGCATTCCCACGACTGCCGAGTCTATTACCAAGACCGTTCGCGAGATGTGCGACGCGGTCGACACGTTACGCAAGGGCGTCGAGGATCTTAACCAGCATGACATGTGCAACTACATCGAGCGACTGGAGCGCCAAAAGAACGCGCTCCAGCTGGCAGATGCTGCCAAGAAGAAACGGATTGAAGAGCTGGAAGAGCAAGTGCGACAGTGTGTATCCTAGTTCTTTTCCGGAGTGCTGATCTAACACTCGTGCAATGTGGTGAATAGAAAGGAAAAGGTGATCAATTATTTGACGGAGCAGTTGACGGCTGGGCGACAAGGTTGATTTGTCGGCGTCGAGTGGGTCTCTTGTTGGTAATCTCGTGCTTGATGTATCATGATTTTTCCCTCGAGTTCGTGCTTCCTGGCTTTTTTGTTCTTGGCTTCGAGGTTGGTTCTTGGTGTTTCGCGTATTTACGTAAAAAGGTTACAGTTGTGTCGTGGGTGAGAAGGCTCATAATTCTTTTTTTTAGGGCATAGTGACACGATGTATGAAGTGGCCTCCCGTACGAAAGTCGGGAGGCCAGTTTATGAATCAAAGATCGTTTCGTCTTATTGTCGCGAGTGTTTGTTCGTTCGAATTGGTAAATCAGCTTGTTGGAAATCAGTCCGTACATATACATTCTCTATTCCTTCTCACTACATAGTTAGACTAGGTTTCCTTATATGGACACCGTCAGCTTACTCATGCGACGCGCGCCGCCGCTTCTCCTCTAGTCTCGTACCGTCGACTGGAGGTAAGCTCACGGTCGTATTCCCTACGTCCTACCTACTCACGTACATTTAGTATTCACTCTCATTATAGGTAGATAACCTTCCTCTAGTCTCGTACCGTCGACTGG
>JBBPTR010000337.1:0-15912 GCA_038094255.1 Porphyrellus aff. niger
CACTCTCGACAGCCTCCAACTGGTTGTGGAACACTATCATCGCCGTCATCACGCCCTACATGGTCAACCAAGACGAAGGTAATCTCCGCTCGTCTGTCTTCTTTATCTGGGTATGTCTTCCATTCTGCTGGCCCTTGCTTTGATCGGCTGATGGCACGTTCTTTACAGGGCTCTCTCTGCACGTGTGCTTTTGTCTACGCCTACTTCCTCGTGCCCGAGACCAAGGGTCTCACACTCGAGCAAATCGACCGTATGCTCGAGGAGACGACGCCACGCACGTCGGTAGGCTGGGTAGCAAAGACGACATACTCTGAGGAGTACGCCAAAGAGAAAGCCGAACACGGGAGCGTGTAAGCCCACGCACGTGCACGTCGTTTTGCCGTGAGGCTCGGGGGGGAGGACGTAGCGACGCCCGTAGTAGGAAAATATCCAGTCTAATGTTCTGTACCTAGCCATTTCTTTATATCCCTTTTTTTTTCTTTCTTCGTTGGCGGTTTCGACTCGCGTTACTGTAATGGTTCGTCGACGATGTGCTAGGACGTTTTTCTGTTTTTCTGTTTGTTTTTTGTCGTTGTTGTCTGGCGTGTCGTCGATGCGGTCGTTTTTTCTCGTGTCGCGTGTTACGCGCGCCCTTTTCCCCTTGCCCTTGCTCATGAAACGCCACGGAAATGATGACGTACATGTACATAAGTAATGACCCGCTTGCAAAGGCCCATCTCTCAATACGATACATAGATACCCCCCCAGTAGTGAAAGGACCACTCCTGATTCACAAGCCGCAACAGGTCGTCAATTCGACGCATGTCGTCGAATTTTCGTACTTCATCTACCCATAATTTTTTTAGGCTCATACTGTCCTATGCCCCAACTTGGGCGGTTTCGTCAGTTTGACACACACGCAGACACGCAGTCCACAAGGGTATGTAGTGACTACAACGTATTTTGTGGTCTAGCGAGCTTGAACGAGTGGAAATGACAGAAATGGTTAAGATGCGGTCGTCACGCAGAATCCGTCACTCTCCTGTCACCTGCCGAACTTTTGGCGCCAAGACTATGACTCAAGAGTTTGATTTTTGAGCCATGTGACCATCCGTGACCGGTTGTGACGCTTTCGTGACTGCCGAACTGAATATGGTGTTCTGAAACATTTTGGATTGTGTAGTCACTCTCCTGCCGCCTGACCATCCGAAACCGGTGCCTGTATGTCTCTCTCACACTTCCAAAATGATAGATCTGACAAGCTAATGTCAAATTTTATCACGATTTCAGCACGTGCGGAGTTTCAAAGTTTAACACGTTTTACTGTTAGCCGGGTGTGGGGTATGAGCTCGACGTCCCGTGCCGAATGAGGATGTCACGATCGCGCTCGACTTTTTCACATCGAAAATTGATTCTACGTCCTCGTCCTGTGAGCCTTTTTCCAAGTTTCACTTTCCTGATTCATAATGATGTGGGGGTTCGATGTTCGACGGCCTATATGTGTACTGTGACAAAGCGTTCTTATAACCGCCATCGAATTTTCGTACATCATGTAGCGTCATGATTGGCAGCGGTCACATCATGCATCCGATTGAACTGGGAGGTCATGCCCAGCGTAATCGAGGGCTAACATTTTCAGCGTTCGATCACGTACGCGACACATGCTCAGAAGAAAGCGTTTCGAGAGCTGAACATCGTAGACGAGACAGTAAAACGAACGACTAGCTTCGTCCGCAATCGAATGCCGATGCTCGCCAAGTCGACCCACGTCAAAATATACCCCGTAGTGTGTACGCTCGACGAGTAAACGTCGTTGCCTAGAACGACCATACATCGCGTACGTGCATCGTATACGAGAGACGAGGTAAAACTCGTTCGCCCATCTAACCCACCAACGTCAACGAGTCGGCATAGCCCTATACAGCCCCCATCTCCACGCTCTCTTCCCTCGTGCCAAACGAGCGCGCAAATCCGACCGAAGACGCGTTCGAGACCGCCGGGGAGGGTTGATTCCTCGAAAATCCAAATCCGGTGTCGATCCCGTTATTCCATCCACCCGGACGAAGGAGGTTGCGCGCGTGCATCTCTCGTACGCTGATGACGAACCGAGGGGAGAGGACGAACATCACGACGACGACGATCGCGTTCACGATCAATCCTGGGTTGTTCTCGCCGAATTGCATGTTGTTCAACACGTGTCTGGATGAGCAGAAGAGTCAGTCCGATGAGGGAATGCGCGAGAGCTTGAAAGGCGGGAAGACATACGCTAGGAAGTAAAGGATGCCTTCTCTGACGAAAAGGTCGATATATCGATTGGTTTCCCAGCGCCTGGTCTCCTTGTATGTTGCGTACGCGTCCCAGCATAATCGGACTACAGCCAGAGCGAGCAGGAGAGCGGCGAGTGTCAGTCGAGAAACAACTTTATATTTCCCCAGCTTCAATGAGGCAACATATTCTTGATTGCAAAGGGACATGTCAAGCACCTGAATGGTGCTCACTTGTGTGGAGAGTGAGTATATCTCTTCTTCGGAACTGTCAATACCTACCTGACAAGGTAGTTTCAGGGTTGTTGTAGAACACAGCAGATGCTGTATAGATGATAATCGTGGGGACATAAAGCACAAAGAGCAAACCCAAGACAACCTTGGATTGTTTGTACATTGCGTACACCCGTAAGATCATGACCACTGGATCAAACCTTGGTCATTTATGCACTACGTGGAGCATCGGCGAGACTTACTATCAGCAGCGGCAAGGAACACGATGAATGCATAGTCGGACAAGAGGAGGAGTACGGTGCCTTTAAATCATGTTAATTATCATGCATCGAACCGTTGGGCGATACTACTTACATCTATCGAGTTGAAATCGATCTATGGCGTTGTGAAGAAGAGCACTCAAAAACTTACGTCTGTTCACGGCGTCAGAACGACGTGCGACGTCACTGGAAAAAGCTTACCATGGTCGGTCCTGGTATGAATGTACTGCCGTCTTTCAGAGCACCATAAGCAAGTTCCTCTCGGAAGCATCGAATAGTACATACATAATCCCTCGATTCTATATGAAAAATCAAAAGTTGAGTGTTCCACGTACTTTGATCATCATTCTGGAAGGCTCACAGGACGATGAGAATCCCCAAATAACGAACCTTTCCAAACGTTTCAAAATTCGTTTCTACCTGTGATACAATCGAATACGCACGATCATGAACATCGCGGTCACGAAACTCCACGACCTATTCTGTGAGGATACGATCGAAATCAAACATCGCGTTCATCACAAGAGGCCAACCAACCCAAATATAGTTTATCTACCAAGATCGTCAGAAATAAATTTCGATACGGAAAAAAGAGGAAACGCGAACCTCTTTCGAGATGGTGATGACTGAAAGCGGAACTTGGCTTTTCAAGGTTTGGAAAACTTCGCCATGTATCACTCACCGTAGTCATACGCGACAGCCGTAACGATTGCGACTTCAGCATCGATGAGCCTAGGTTATATTGATTGTGAAGATACGCACGGGATATGTAGTTATTGAACTGCAACGCTTCAGCGATAGACGCCAATTCCGAGTCGGAAGACATGGTCCGTGTCGCTTTCGGGAAGAGACTGAGCGCGGCTGGACGACGAAGGTGGTAAAAAAAAGCTAAGCTCCCACCCGAGTACGCCGATGCGAAGGCCCGTTTCAGCGTAACGACATGGCGATCTCGTCGAATTTTAAAGGTACAGGGGGAGCGCGAAGGTGGAGGGTGGGAATCAGGTGAAACAAATGAAATGGGATCAACCAGACAGATCAAGTGGGTACGCCACTGGCAGAAGCTGGACCACAAACATATGGGTAAAAAAGAAGACTGAGAGAGCATGTGCCACTTACCATGTGCCCGGGGGTATTAGATGTTTCGGAGGTGAGGTACCGCTCTCGGTACCGCACTCGCCGGGCTGGAGTAGATAACACCGACAGTCTGCCATAAGACCACCAGTGCCACGTCACGGTTTTCAATGAGACGTATCTTCATCTTTCTGTGTGCAGTTATTGGCGTGAAGTTACCGTCAGTGTGGTGACACATCAAAGGCAGGCAGGATGCCTCGTGTGTTCGGATGGCGAGACAGTAAATGTGCCCGCTCTAGACTTGAACGCAAGACTACCCCGCTCAGCTCAGGCCGAATCGGAGGAGCCCGGCAGCGTCAGTCGATCGACGTGGAATGCGGGAACTTGCGTTTCAGATATTTTCTTTTCTGGAACAAGTCGCCGTCGGTGCTTGTAGTACCAAGCACTAGTCGGACCTAGGATCTGAGAGGATCTGATGAGCGGAAGAAAAAGTGACAAGACCGGAGGTCCGAATACCCCGCTGACGCAAGTCAGGCCAATGTTGGATCGTTTTTTAGACTTACAGACTCTCTTCGTAGTGATTCGGAACCGAATGTAGCTTCGAAGCTCGATCTGAGAGACTTGACTGCATGCGAGGTCGGAGTTTCAGTGCCGATTCGATCCGCTTGAGCACAAGTTTGGGCAAAAGCAACTCAACCCCCGCAACGGCGATAGTTGCTTCTGACGGAGAGTACCACATCGTTCATGATGATCTATCCTACACGAGCCAGACAATAGCCCTCTCCCCTCCACTTATCAAGCGTACACTAGACATGAGAATTCCAGCGCTCGTTCACTTCTCCTCGGACTCGCCCCGTACGTCCAGAGTGTTCTTCCAGTTCTCCCAGAGCATGTGCTGCGGCAATCCAGACATTCCAAACCCGAATTGCGTAGCCAGGTAGGCCGCGACCGGCGTGTCCGTTTCAGGTACCTGTTGGCGTCGCACGAGTTTTTCGAGCGTGGTCAAGACGTCGGGTCTCTTGGAAAGGAACGAGTAGACGGTCGCGTCGATGCTGGCGGCATAAATACGCAAACAACGATCGTCGACGTCGTTCTCCGTATACGTCACCTCCAACTCCCATGGTCGCCCGAGGTCGATCAGGATAGCGACATAGGGAAGCTTGTCTGCGTCCGACGCACGACGGTTTTCCTCGCGCGCGAGGTGGACGAAGGAGGGATCTTTGCGGGTGAACTTGGCGAGGTGATCCTTGGAATGCGCTTTTTTTCGAGTTTCGTTGCGAACGAATATCTGTGATACTCGTTTTGCTGACATACGTGTTTCGCCGGGCTCTTTGAAATAGATCGGGATCATCTGGTCCACGAGGGGTTCGCTGGGGCAACACTGAACGGCACTCGTTCGTTGCCAGTGACGTAGCGTCCATTCGAATAGCCTGCGGAGGGAGGGGTCAAGTCCAGTTCCAGGCGGACGGAAAGGACGAAACTCACTCGACATGACGATTGTCTTCCGATCCTGCAATAGTCCCCACCATCGAGATCCAGTGCGAAAAGTTCAGAAAAGCGTGTTGAAAGTGTTCGAGGACTAGAGACCTTGAAATCTTGTCCCAGATTTGCTCTCCAAAGACGAACCCAAGCCAATCGACGACGGGGATCATCTGGCAGTCTACAACTTCGGCGTCACGTAGATCTTTATCCGGGGTTTTGGTAACGATTTCGGTGGGCTCGTCAAGGGAATCGCGGATGTACAAGTCCTTGGCGAGCAGCCAGAGCAACCGACTGGTGAGTTCGCCACGTTTATCCAAGTCAATGATGCCGTCGCCGATATCCCGCTCCAAAGTTGCCAATGCGGTTTCCAAGTTGCCAGGATCGTGGTGCAAGTGATGCGCCGCCACGCACGACAACAATGGTTCAGATGGATAACTCGTGAACTTCCACTTGCGATCTAGGGTCATGCTATGGCAAATCCTGAGATGTTTGATCACCCCAGTATCCACAAGCATGGCAGAATGGGGATGTCCCAGGGAGACGTTGAAACAGAATCGCTGATCCAATACTGCGAGCACGTGACTGGTTTCCTTGGGATTGAAAGCTCTCCCTCCGCATAGTTTTGAGGTCATCGTAGATAGTCCGGTAGGTGTGTTCATGAGCGAATACCACCTGCAATTCGTGGACGATGGTCAGACCAGAAAGCAGAGACTATGGATGGACATTACATGGGTCGTCCAAAACCAGCGATGTGCCAAAGTTTGGAAATGTCCTCGATGGAAACCCCCCCCAAGCCGAGGGCGTTCTGGTCCCATCCCAGCTGAGTGTAAAGAGCAAATAATTTCGAACCAACGTAGACGATGCGAGCCGAACTATCTGGTGAACGTATGATCAGAGGCTCACTACCACAGAAGAGTACACTCACAATACTTTGGTGGTGTAAACTCTGCGATCTCGGAAGACGTCGAAGCGAACACCACCCAAACAGCTTGATCCCTAGCCCCGTAATAAGAAATCTCGTTTACTACGTAGTACAGGGTGTCAGCTGGGCGATGCTCATCAGACCCCCATCCCTGCATGGTGGCAAGCTTTTGTGCTTCGTCAATCGCAATCACCACTCTGGGCTCGTTGGATTGTTCCGGATAAATCTCTTGCAGGTATTTGCATAAACTGGAAACAGCCTCGCAAAGATGAATGGCATACATAGGGCCATCTTGAATTCCGATTTAGAAGACATGAATCAGTGAGAGGGTCCTTTATCGACGAAAGCCAAGATCCTCACGCGGGCGAGACATTTCGACACAGATCTAATAAACTTGTCAGATGACGGGTGACCGAAGGAATTGAATTTCGCACATCCTGATATTTCCTGAAGACCTTGTTGAAGAACTCGTTCCTCGCTGTGAACTTGGGCGGATAGCTCACGCTACACATCTCTTCGGCCCAACGTTTGATGTTTGCCTTGCTATCATCCGAGGCGAGTAATTCAGCAAGATGTTCCTTCAAGACCACGAAAAGCGCGGTGAAAAAGGAATAGCAACGGCGTGCGTAGTGTGAACTCGAGAAGTCGGTCAAGATTTTCGAGGGTATTACGTCTCGCGCAGGGAAACCGGTGAAATCATCCCAATCGCGCAGGTTCATGTAGAGTACTATGACGTTCTTTCTATGTAACTGAGAGTTTGATCAGTCGCTAGTGCATGTATGATGAACAACGACTCACTTCGAGGAGTACCCTCGATTTCCCAGTGCCGGAGCTCTGAAGCATGGGACAGATTTTGGCGAAGTATGAGGGGTTACTTTCGTTCTTAAACAGGAACGAGTTGTGCGTCAAGCACTCGTAGAGGGCTTCAACAGCTGCGCCCCGGAAGTCTGCCTCGAAAGACTTTGACAGGCTGCGATGTAGATCTAAACGATCATGGTGGTTTCGTATAGTGTGCGAGAAGAAATGGCTGACCTGGGAATCTCGGATCGATGTAATTTGGTGCGGTTTGGAGTCCTTGCAGGATCGCTATACGATAGGCCAGTGATTCGAGTCTGATAATAAAGTGAAACAGACAGAGAACACGGACCGAGCTTTCGAATATCGCGATACGATTTGCGTGCCAAGGCGTCTCCCAACTTTTCTTGCAGCTCATCGTATGCTTTGACGAGAGTGCATGCTTTACCCAGCTCGTGGTACGCAGGGTCCAGAACGTCGTTGGAGTGCTCAACGATCGCCACCAAAAGGAAGGCATACTTTAGTGTGAGAGGGATGGGCTCATCCAGCTCGATGGTGGCATCATTCACGACCGAGTCGAGCTGACGATGAGTAGCGTCGTCGAAGGGATCTGGAACGGATTGAAGGGGCATGTCTCTGAGTTGTTTCTGCACGAGTCGTCTCTTTTATATGATGCACTAGTGGGCCATTGTTCGCCTGTTTCGTCTACTCCGAAGGACTATACACACAGCTACCTGGTGGAGTATATCAACTAGGCTCTGTCTACGGTCGAGTCGAGGATGTGGTTGCCATCGCGGCGATTGCCGTGAAAACGAAGCTCCGCCTGAAATATCCGGCGATGGCAAATTCGTTTGGTCGCGGTGAGCTGTGACGAGCACCGAATATTCCACGACGACGAAAAAGCCAACGCTCCGACGCTCTCAGTTGGCTTTTTCTCCCGCTTTTTTTCAAGATAATTGGTGTCTCCTACTACCATGCTCAGGCTCGTCTCCCGGCCGACCTCCACGGGGCGACTCGGAAAGGTTGCCTGCCATAGTTCCTCACCAAGAGGTACCGTACATCTCTGCGCTGGTGGGGTTTCGTTGCTAAATGGACAGCATGGAAATAGGCCGTAAATCAATATCCTCGACGCCCGCGCGCCAGCAGGACATCACTCTGACGGTGGATGGCAAGGAAGTCACGGTCCCACAAGGTTGGATTCACCGCATACATGTCCTCACAGACCCTGGATTGAGGAGTGAATAGGCTCTGCTTTGATTCAGGCATGCGAAGCGGCTGGTTCTGTCGTACCTCGGTGAGTCTCTTGGTATCCACTTTGTCAACCGCGCGTCCTGATCCCGTTCAAGATTTTGCTATCATGATAGGTCAGTATGTCGTCGGTGTCTCGAGTTCCTTTTGAATTTACGTGTTTTTGTAGACTCGCAATTGCTGGCAACTGTCGGTGAGTCGAAATCCGCTCAAGACCGGGTATTCCGAGTGACGTTGGTCGTGTAGTATGTGTCTGGTGGAGGTTGAGCGGTCGCCAAAGCCAGTCGCGTCATGGTCAGTATACCGCCTTCTCCCGCGTGTCGCTTGGTCTTGACGTAGTATAGCGCCATGCCAGCAATGCCTGGCGCCAAAGTTTTCACCAACACGCCTCTGGTCCACGAAGCCCGGTAAGCGACCCCCGTGGGAGGAACAGCCCTGGCGGTTCTGATATCTCGACAGCGAGGGTGTCATGGAGTTTTTGTTGGCCAACCACCCGCTTGATTGTCCTATCTGTGATCAAGGTGGTGAATGTGACCTGCAAGACCAGTCGATGCGTTATGGCTCGGACCGTACGCGTTTCCACGAGATCACCGGGAAGCGTGCCGTAGAGAACAAGGATCTCGGACCCCTCGTAAAGACCTCCATGAACCGCTGTATCCAATGTACGCGTTGCGTTCGTTTTGCGAATGAGGTGGCAGGTGTCGAGGATCTGGGTACAACCGGTCGCGGAAACGATTTGCAGATCGGAATGTATGTCGAAAAAACGATGGACTCAGAACTCTCTGGCAACATCGTCGACCTCTGTCCTGTTGGTGCATTGACGAGCAAACCATACGCATTCCATGCCCGCCCATGGGAGCTCAAGAACACGGAATCTATAGACGTTTTAGACGCTGTTGGTTCGAACATTCGGGTCGACTCTCGGGGTGTACAAGTCATGCGGATACAGCCACGCACCAACGACGATGTGAACGAGGAGTGGATCAACGACAAGACCCGTTACGCGTACGATGGTCTCAAGTTCCAACGCTTGACGACACCATTGATCAAGGAAGATGACCGGTTCGTTCCTGCGACCTGGGAAGAGGCATTACAAAAGATTGCTGATGGCTTGACGGCTTCGGGTGCCAAGGACAACGAAATCCAAGCTGTGGCTGGCCACTTGGCGGATACGGAGTCTCTTGTCGCCCTCAAGGACTTTGTCAACCGACTGGGTTCCGACAATCTTTCCCTCGACCAAGTAAATGGCAATGTAGCACCTCCGCACGGTGTCGACGTCAGGTCAAATTACCTCTTCAACGCTACGATCCCCGGTTTAGAGAGCGCCGATGTCATCCTTCTCGTCGGCACCAACCCCCGTCACGAGGCCGCTGTCCTCAACTCACGCATTAGAAAGAGGTGGCTACATACAGGTCTTGAGGTCGGTCTCATCGGTGAACCTGCAGACACAACGTATGGCTACGACTACCTCGGTGCGGACGTCAAAGCTCTCGCTGACTTTATCGCCGGCAAGGGCGCATTTGCTGGGAAATTCAAGGGCGCTCAAAGACCGCTGATCATCGTCGGCAGTGGACTCTCGGAGCACCCCGACGGTGTTGCTGCGTACAACCTTCTTGCCAAGTTCGTCGAGAAGAACAAGAGTACTCTTATCACCCCCGAGTGGAATGGTTTCTCCGTTTTGCACCGGGTAAGTTCAGGATGGGACCTTTTATTAAAGCCATTCATACATATTATGTAGATCGCATCTCGACCAGCCGCCTACGACATTGGTTTCGTACCATCGAAGAAGGCCACGGCGACGAAACCTAAATTTATCTATCTGCTCAATGCCGACGAGATCGACCCTAAATCGATCCCTCGAGATGCATTTGTGGTGTACCAAGGACATCACGGCGATTTAGGCGCGTCGCTCGCAGACGTGTGCTTGCCTGGTGCTGCTTACACGGAGAAATCCATGACATGGGTGAACACGGAAGGACGCTCGCAATTAGGGCGTGCTGCTGTGCCTCCACCAGGTGCCTCGCGAGAAGACTGGAAGATCATTCGGTGTGTACAAATGGTAATTGCTCGTACTGGCTAACCATGCCGCTCATTCCAGCGCTCTTTCCGAAATCGTTGGAACTCCTTTGCCCTATGACGACATACTGAGTCTTAGGGACCGTCTAT
Source organism: Porphyrellus aff. niger (assembly GCA_038094255.1). Classification (NCBI taxonomy): domain Eukaryota; kingdom Fungi; phylum Basidiomycota; class Agaricomycetes; order Boletales; family Boletaceae; genus Porphyrellus; species Porphyrellus aff. niger. The sequence goes on from JBBPTR010000337.1 coordinate 10,422, forward strand.
GGGAAATCTCACCCACACTGGTACGATACGACACGACAGAACAGACATCAACGGACGTGGCGCTAGCGGGTCTCAAGACCCTTGCGGCCGCGACGACGGGTGCCAAGGTTTCTGGCGGTGTGTTCAAGAAACCGATCACCAACTTTTACCAAACGGATCCCATTTCACGCGCGTGCGTACCTACTTTTTCGTCTCTTCACGATTGGTTGGCATGTTGACGGTTCACGACGGCAGATCTGTAACGATGGCACAATGTACGCGTGCGTTCGTCAAGGACGAAAAGGATGAATTCGGTTCGTCCGTGGCAGCGTCGTCGTCGTCGTACGCGTGACTAGGGGGGGGGTGGAGATGGACGTATTATGACATACGGGTATATCCTTGCAAAGTCGAAAAATATATCATAACGCTACTTTGCTTTTATCGTTGCGGAGAGGACTTGTTGGCGGTCGACGATGACGACGACAACGATGGCACACACCGTATCATTTGGGATGTACGATATGTTCTACCTGCGCTGCACGGTGCTTCCGAGGCGGACCTAATGGCACTCATAGTAGCGTCGTCGCCAAAGCAACTGAGGACTCGCTCGGCGCGGAGATGAGTCATGGTAACGTTTACTGCAACACAAGTTGGTCAATGCCAATCCATCCGCACGGTCCATCTCTCTCGACAACTGGTCTTGCATTGCTTTCGCAAATGTCGAGTGCCGAATCGATTTGCTGCTGTTGCCTCAAACATCTAATCAGACCATTCGGTTCCCCAGTAAAAAGCCGTCTGCCGTCACAACTCCAGGCGAGAACGTCGGATCATTATCATTTGAGAGAAATAGAAATACTGGTTGGTAGCCAGTTCGAACGTTCCGAATCGACGCCACAAGTATGATACGCTGAAGCGATCCTGCCAGTGATCCGCGACTCCCGGACCCTACGATATACTGTACTCTCCGGTCTCTAAAACGCCAGACAGACGCTGACCCATCTTCTGATCTGGCGGCGACGCACGACGTCCAGTACCGGCGTGACGCCCGCCTGCCACTGGGTCGTGCAGCTCGAGTGGCTCGCCGTCGTCGTTTGGACTATAGATCCGACTGCACCGGCACATCGTATTCCACCAACCCGAGTCGTTCTGACGTCCATCCGACGTCGAACTGACCCGTCTTCGCAGCCGCTCACGATGTGCTTTTGGAAAGACCGACGATGTTGTTGGATATCGACGCACTGTGGATCTAGATGTCGCATCGTGCATGGGCGGTTCGTCCTTGCCGGTTTGTCTTTTCTTGCTGAATTCGTGAAGCGATGTTAGCGCCGGTGTCTCTGAGAGTCTTGGGGATCCTGCGAAGCGTGTTCAGAAGGACTGGACAGTCCAGCGAGTTGCATAGGTGATCGCTCTCACCCCGGTCCCAAAGAGAGCCTGAGCAGAAACTAACACATGAGAAAACTAACAAGTCACCTACTACTGTACTGGTCGTTCTAGTTGTCATCTTCATCTTCTCCGGACTCGACTCGAGAGAGAGAGAGAGAGAGAGAAGGATTCATAGAGTCCCATACATACGTTCTTCCTACTCCGTCATTCGACCTGGTATTCGGTGTTGTTCATCATGAAGTTACTTACGTGCGGGGCGGGCCGCGATTGGCCGCTGGTCACGTGGTCGTACCTCCTCGCTAGTCAGAAGTAGCCGAACCAGAACATGATGTAGAGTCCAATCAAGTCTACCCCACGTCATGTTTACTCTATTCCGGTTCCAAGCCGCCTAACTTCAAAGGAACTTCCTCTCCTAGCAGGCTTCGTTCCACTCCAGGGGGTCAACATGTTCTCGGTACTCCACGAATCCCGGAACGTCACAGCTTGGCAGTCCTTTACCTTGGAATGGTCGGAATTCTGTCCGCAGCGATCGCCCCCAAGGTCATCGTACGTGAGTAATTTATCTCGACCAGGAGATCCGGCAAGACGTAAGGAAGGTACACCACCCCTGATCAGGTCCAGACCCCATTGGCATTGGCGTTGGCGTTGGCGTTGGCGTTGGCGAGACCGCCGGCGAAGACGGAGGGATGGTAATGAATTCCAACGTCCGCGGGTCTTCGTAAACTGCTCTTCATCGAGATATGGACGTCGAACGCCTCGTCGATTCGGCGGACCAAACGCCGCGATTCGGAAGGGGAAGCCTAGATGCGCTACTCCTGTCCAGGTCTTGACCTCGATAGCGTATCGCACAGCCATGCGCCGAAAGTGGTCGAGGATCAGTGGACCGGCGATATCGGACTCTACAGGAACCGGGTCTTACCTGAGCGCTGCGCGCTGAGCCTCGCCCCAACACTCTGGCGTGCTTGACTCGGCTGAGAGCAGAGTGGCCAGTGGCCAGTCGATGTACGTGGTCAACGTATCGACTGCGCGTGTCGAATCAGATATGGACATAGTTCGAGTGCACGATTTCGGTGTGCATGAGGCGCAACTCTTGGACTAGGCACCTCGTCACGCTTTATGGCAGTTCGGTGCTGACGTTGTCGACGCGCGGATGAAACGATGGGCAAAGGCTAAACCTAACTTTCAACGCACGACGCTGTGGTGTACGTAAAACGCCCTTTTGTCTTTTGGACGGTTTCTTGCGTAGACACCGTCATGATGATGGATCGTGCTATTCATCCATATGACGTGGCAGCATGTGTTCGAGTTGGCGCGCGGTCGACGAGGGCGATGACCCGCCACTGCTGGATCGCGCTCGGACGGACCACACGACCACAGCCTACCCTGCCACGAGGCGGTCACGATGGCCACCAAGATAATCGCCCAGACTCGGGTCTCCGATGATCCAGCCCGAGCCAGCTCCAACGCGATTTCAATCGGAGATCGAATTTCACGGCATAGCATGATCCGACGACTCGTCTGCACGACCAATGTTTTGATTGTTGTGCTCGGATTTTTTTTTCCGTCTGTTTTTGGGTTTTTCGTACAGGAGACATTACAGGTCGTAACCTATCACGATATAGCACCCTTCGAGGACAATAGCGAAGGAGAACGACGACGATGTCGACAACGACAACGATCCACCGGGGGTCGTCGCGAAAACCAGACAAAAAAAAACGCACGCCCTTCTCATGGGACAAACGTGACCATCAACACGTTCACAATCAACTTTTCCAAGTCACCGCCCGATGCAAAATACACCCGCTCCTTGGTCATCGGTCCAGGTACCCAATCCGACAGGACGAAGATTTCTGCGTCCGCCAACGCGATCGCACCAGAGTCTTCTACCCGCGTTCGGATGAGGTCTGCGTCTGTCCGCATCGTCTCGAGTTCTTCGTCTTCCATGGGATTGCCGTAATAGCTCATCGCTCGGGCCGGCATGGCTACGCTACTGCGCTTGGAGGGCGAGTTGAAAGGGGCGGCAAAGGCCAACGTGGGTGATTCGGGAAGGGCGTCGCTGCCACATTCCACCGTACGGTCGATGGGCCAGATGTATCCCCCTGCCGCCCAGTGCAGCTCCGGTGCAAGCTTGAACGACTTGAGGGCGTGGTACAAGAGCGAATCGCTACCCTTCAACTGGCGGAATGTCGTCAGCGCGCGCTCTTTCACCGATCACGCCGCACCGCGCCGTACACCCCACCTCAAGGCGAGGCGGCAAGGCGCGATGCCGGAACACAGATGAAACGGACGTACATGCGGCACCATCGACTCGGCTATTGCGTCGGCTGGGTTCACCCCATAGTCTTGTGTGAGGTAAAACGCCACCTTTCGCCCGCGGGATAAGCTCAACACGGGGGACAACAGGTCCAGAAAGTGTTCGCTTGGCGTAATGAGCGGGTCTACCGAAGGCCCGTACGTCTTCAGATGCACCGCGAACGAGATGCTCATACGACACCCCTGTTGCACGGTCTCGACTTCATACTCGCATTCTGCGAGGAACGCTGTCCATTCCACCTCTCCGGGTTGTCCACCTCCGAAGAACTTTTCTTCGGATCCTTCGACGTCACGGACGATCAACGCACCACCGCGGTATTGCACGGGGAGGGTGACCACGATCGTGGCCACGCGCCCGTCGTTCCGCAGCGTGCGCGGTTGAGGGGACATTCGACACCCGCTCGCCATCACCTCCAGTCTATCTCGCACCGTGATGAGGTAGTGACCGACGGGCAAGGTTGGGAAGAGTGCGTTGCGCACTGCGTCGAGGATCGGGTGGTTCGCGATCTCAAGGGTGGCGGTGAGGGGGAGGTTGGGTGGGTAGAAAAGCGAGTCCCGATCTGGATAGACGTTGATACCCGCTGTCTGGTGAGGGCGACACGCCGCGATCAAGACGTCCAGCGCGGGCGGCGTGTCGTAGTCGACATCGATTGGGAAGTCGAGCGAGTGGGTGATACCGCTCTGTAGTGGCGTCCATGTTTCAATGTGCTGTCACGACGAGCTGGCCACGTACCTTTGAGCGGAAGAAGAGGACGAGTGCGGAAGGGTCGAGGGGTATGCGACCGGACGTGGTAAAGGGTCGTGCTTTGGCGACGAGGAGGCGCGAGACGCTGGCACGGAATGCGTGCTCTGCTGCGTAATCTGACTTGCCTCTCCGTGCGGACGGTCGTTTGGGGGTGCCGGTGGTGCTCTTGGGGGGGCGCTCGATCTCGAAGTCGGGCTGGCTTTTGGACCGGTGGCCTTGATCAGAGTGCCGACTGCTGCTGCCATCTGAGAGACGGCTGGCAGAGGATAGCGCGGGCGAGGAGAGGACTGATAGGGGATACATGGTAGATGGGGGGGGGGGGAGATGGGGAGGCTGGACACAGAGGTGGTATGTATTTACCTCGGACGCGGTGGCTGTATAACACCACCTGCCCGAGTTGGCTGGTGGAAGAGATGACCGATAGCGGATTGCCTGTCACGGCCAAGACAACGTGTTTGATGGTATATATGTACCTCTCTTCTTCTCTGGAAGGCCGTGAATATGGAATGAAGATAGCGTGGATCAAGATTGGTCAGGCTGTGGGAGGATAGCTCAGGGGGGGTGCACCCGGTCTCGGGATATTATAGCACTTTCGTTACGCTTCGGTTGCCTAATAGTGCCCCTGGACTCTACGCGGGAACGACAACGCGCGTTCAGCGTGGTAGCGTGGTTACGTATAGAGAATGACGATTCGAACAACGACTGTAGTAACAGCAGAGCCGGGAGACAATAAAACGTCCGGAAACCTAGATACGCTGTGGGCGCCAGCTTGTAGTTTGGCGGCTGTGCCCATAAGCTCCATTTGCATTGTCTTGCCCTCCAGACAATGCCCGTCAACGCATGACCGCGGGTAACGAGCCCCAAGCTGTAGGATCATGACGGACTTCCAGGCTGTCCGGCTGGCGGAACAAAGCGAGGCAGAAGCGGATCCAGTGCTATTTTTTTTTTTTTTTCTGTGGTCGCGCGACTGCCACACAGCGAGTTTGAATTTGGGATCGTGGCGCGAAACGAGGTGTGAAGAACGCAGAAGATGAAGGGCGATGGAGACCGGTGCAGAGGGGAGGTAGGGGG
>JBBPTR010000339.1:0-15853 GCA_038094255.1 Porphyrellus aff. niger
TATAGGTCTCCATTGGCATCCGTTTGTAACAGGATGGCGCCTGCAGCAAGGAGGGATGCATTAGTCATAAGGGTGAAAGGTCGAGTAACGTCAGGGATCTGGAGTACCGGGGCGGATGAGAAGATGGTTCTGAGGGTGTCAAAGGCCTTTTGTTGGAGATGAGTCCAAACCCATGGTTCGTCTTTGCAAGTGAGAAGATTGAGAGGGGCAACGATGTTGGAGAAATTAGGGATGAACTTGCGATAGAAATTGGCAAATCCAAGGAAGGAATGAATTCCTTTGACGGAGGTGGGCAGTTTCCAATCCTTTATAGCAGCAAGCTTGACGGGATCCATCTCTACTTTTCCATGACCGATGATAAGACCGAGGAATTCCATTCTTTGGGTATCAAAAGTGCATTTCGAGAGTTTCAGGGAGAGTTGGTGTTCTCGAAGGCGTTGGAGGACGAGGTGAGTTCATTCGTGGTGGAGGGAGAGGTCATCTTTGGTGTGTATGCCCATGTCATCCATGTAGACGTTTAACCATTTCTGAGCGATGTAGTCAGCGAAAACGTGGTTCATAAAGGCTTGGAATGTTGGAGGAGCATTGTTGAAGCCGAAGAACATGACTGTGGGTTCGAAGAGTCCAAGAGGAGTGATGAAGGCAGCTTTCCATTGATCTTCTTCTTGTAACCGGATGTTGTTATACCCCCATCTGACGTCGAACTTAGTGAACCAGGTGGAGTTCTTCATGTCGTTGACGAGTTCTGAGATGATAGGAAGGGGGTAGGCGTTCCGGATGGTGTGCGAGTTGAGGTACCAATAGTCTTGGCAGGGGCGAAGGGTGCCATCTTTCTTGGGGACAAAGAAGAATGGGGATGCCTGGGGAGATTTGGACGGGACAATGCGACCGGTTTTGAGATGTTCCTCGACAAACGCTTCACAAGCTTTTTGTTCGGCTGGGTTCAGATGATAGATTTTAGCGATCTTTGGGACAAAGGACGGTTTTAATTCAATGGTATGGTCGTAAGATTGGTGTGGGGGAAGTTTGTCATGAGTGGCTTCAGCAAAGATGTCGGCATAGTCTCTACACCATTCTGGGATTTCCTGAGCTTCTTTGACCTGTTGTTGAGCTAGTTCCGTAGAGATAGTGACCTTGTTGATATGATGGGATGTTGGGGCTTCGTCCTGAGGGAGGTACTCACGAAGAGACACATTAACCTTAGGATTATACCGTTTTTCCCGACGTCGAGCGATCTTTCAATCGACATTGAGTCTGAGGTACTGAAGAACATGGTGCAAGGGGTAGGAGTCGACAGAAGGGAGGTTGACCGAGGTGGTTGGCATGGTGAGTGAAGATGAGATCCAATCGACATGAGGGTTCCATTTTCAAAGCCATGGCGTTCCGAGGATGAGATGAGGTTTCCCAAGACTTAGGACCAAGAGGGATAGTGTTTCTGTGTGAGTGGGAAAGATGACCTTGACTTGGGTTGACCATTTGATGGTTCCCTTGTGGTTGGGTGTTCCATCAACATTGTACGCAGTTATTGGTCAAGCCAGTTTGTGAAGAGGGGATTTGATCTGGGAGAGAAGTCCAATATCGATGAAGTTGTCAGTTGCTCCAGAGTCGAGGAGCACAAAGGTGTTGACAGTTCGTTCATCATGTTCAAGCTTTAGTGGGAGTTGAATAGTCGATTCATTCACTTTGGCTCATAGTACATGGTGACTAGTAGGGGAAATAGATGTCAAGGCGATTTCCCTTTTTAAAAATCCTGACCGGCGACATGGTCGATTTCAACTGGTTCTTCTTCATAACAAAGTTTCAGAGTTTGAAGGACTTCATCATCTCCTTTCCCTTGGGTCTTCAACTCGTTGAGGTAGGCTTCGATGGGGGAGAGGGTCTTGGAAGTAGGAGTAAGTACGGGTGGAGTGACGACTTGCGTGGTAGTAACAGTTGGAGTAGTGGCGACAGTTTGAACCATTCTAAAGTTCTGGGGGTGAGAAGTATTGTTGGTAAACTTGGGGCATCGGGCTGCAACATGTCCTTTGATTCGGCAGCATAGGCATCATCCTTCCTTGAAGCAACGAGCTTGTTTGGTGGGGGTGAGTTTCCCGGGTTTGAACGTGACTTCATCAACATCCATTGCATAGGGGTCTTTGGTAGGAGTGGAGCGAGAGTTTGAGGATACGGAAGAGATAGGTTTCCCACTGTTGTGGGCCTTCATTTTCATCTTCTGGGAGTGGAATTTCTTGGCTTTGGTGATCCACCCGTCTAGGGTGGTGGGTTCTGTGTCAACACTGAGGATTAGCTTGACGATAAATGGGTCAAGTCCAGTGGTGAAGTAGTCAATGATGGTTTCTTTGTCGGTGAGTTCTGCTCTGGTGACCAGGTTCTGGAAGTTGGTGATATATTCATGGAATCCGTCTTTGAAGGGTCCCTTTCAGGTCTGATGGAGTTTCTTAATCTTTTGACAGGCTTCGTCTTTGATGTCGAAGGGGTAGAAGGTGGTGGTGAAATCTTCCACCAGCTTGTCGAAGGTCTTTTCTTTGGTGTCGATAGAGGAGTTGGCTAGTTTGTTGTACCATTTCTCGGAGAAGGGAACTCCCCTTCCATGGTTCAAGCGATTGAGGGTGGTGACCATCTTGGTCTCATTGGTGGTATAGATCTTTCCATTGATGGCGAAGTAGGCCTTCATGGCCTTGATCTATCGAGAGGCGTCTGCAGGTTCTCCATTGAAGGAGTCTGGGAGGGCGGCTTTAACTTCTGTGACAGAAGTGGACATGGGTGGCGATGGAGTCTTGGGAGGTTGGGGTGTTGGGGTTCTAGGGGCATAGGGTACTACAGCAAGAGGAGGGGTGGCCGCTCTGGAAGGTGGGTCAATGACTATGGGTGTGGGTCGTGATGTCTCAGTGAACTCCAGGGTCTTAGGTTGCGATGGCTCAGCGGACACTGGGGGTGACTGTGGGACTTGAGCAGCGCGTTGGAAGAGGCACTGTAGGGCACTAAGGTCTGGGGTTGGGTTCTGGGGAACTGGGGTGGAACTAGAGGAACTTCCGGCAATCCTTTGTCTAGAAGGGAGGGCTGGGACTGGGGGAGTTGGCTTCTGAGGTTCTGGGATTGACAGGAGGTCTTCCTCGTCGGACTCTGGGACTTTGAATGATCTGGGGGCTATGGTGACTGTGGGGTGGTCCAACCCCTAGATAGGTGGGACGTAGGAGACACTTGATCTTTTGTTACACAGACGCGAGTCTAGTAACCAAGGAACCTTCGTGGGTGATACTCACAAAGAGACCAACAACCACAAAGGAGATCAAGGACTAAGGATGTGTCAGACGGATGCAGACTAGAGGGGACTGAGGGATAGACTGAAGTCTCGACTAGAGAGGACTAAGGGAGAAGTGAAGCTTCGACTGAGGGACTAGAGACAAGCTGGGGCTTGGTCACAAGAGCCACATATATTGCGTAGATCAAGTGTAAAGAACTACAATACAAGGCAGCGAGGTTTATATAGCTACGAGGCTACTAAACAAGGAATAATGGAAGTCAGGGAAACTAGATCATTGTGAGAGAAACAATCAGGAGGGGCGCTGTCCATGTGGAAGTGAAATGCATATCAAAAGGACGACCATATGGTCAGGAACAGTTACCAAGCGGTGGCTATAGCGAAGAGCAGAAATGGAACACCGCTATGGGAAAAGAAGAGATTGACCATGCGGTCAGGAACATTACCTTGTGACGGTTGGAGAGAAGTGGAGAAGAATGTCACTAGGGAAGGTCAAGAAAGACAACGGTGAATCAGAGAATGAAGGAAGAGCAAAATGGAGCAGTATACATCATGTTGGAATAACCCTGGGAGGATCTCTACGTCGCAAGGAACGAGAAGTAGCGCAAGGCTAGGAATGAGGGAGAAAATTGTAATAGCATCTGTCAAAAGTTTGGTCACATGGATGATGTTTGTTGGAGGAATCTGGTGAACAAAGGAAATGGATGTGTTACACTAATATGATGGCTAATGATAACCTCCAGAAACTAACCTTCTTGTCTTCCAGGCTTGAGGGTGGTACTTACAAAGAGATGCAACAACCTCTACTGCATAAGAGCAAGGGGACGGTATAGGATTGGTTGATAGGCAATCACCTGTATAGGGACTCTAGCCTGTACTGTGCTGGTTGAACGATGAAAGGAGTTCCTCATATCCAGGTGAGGGATCAGGAACAGGGATAGAGTTCAACAAGTAAAGGTCTTGCCTGAGCTAAGGCTCCACAAGGCGGTCACTAGTCACCATGTAAGATTGCATAGAACTAACTTAGAGTTACAGGGTATGAAGTAGTGCCATATTTATATGTAAGGGAAGTGTGCACAGACCAAGGCCTATTAGGGAAAGGGCACCTAAGAAAGGGAAAGCATAATGGGTCTTACCAGCTATTGGAAATAGCTATTGGAGATAAATAAGTACTAGACCAATAGCAATAAGAGAGCAGTGGAATAAATATAGAATGGAACTCAGCAATTGGAAATAGTGGAGCTTGCTGATGAAGCAAGATTGGAAATGAGAAAGTGCTGACTCTGACTATTGGAAATAGTGGAGCATCAGTGGTGTCCACAGTGATGGTGGTGTGGAAATGAGAAAGTACCAACTCCAACTATTGGAAATAGTGAAGCATCAGTGGTGTCCACAGTGATGGTGGTGTGATGGTGATGTGATGGTGATGTGATGGTGGTGTTTGCCAAGGTACCTTGCCAAGGCACCGTTCCCTCATCCTAATAGAGGTTGGAGCCACCAATGGAGGGAGTTGGTTGTCAATAACTATCCCATGGGATGGTTCCCCTAAGGTCCTGTCTATTCACTGTAGGTTTGTTGCCAGCTGTCCCTTTGCCTGTCCATTAAAGGAAGAAGGACTAAAGTGGTTGTCCTTTCATAGAGTTGTCCAAAGCCTGTATATCCCAAGTAAAGTGTTGCCCATAGTAACACCAGTGGGGTAGAATTGTAACAGGACATGTCTCTGGACGCACAGGGGCTGGTAAGGACAAAAAGGATTCTTACTGTGTAAAGAAAGGAAAGGAGCATGCTCATGTCTCCTAATACAATACAGAATCTGATTGTGGCAGTGACACTGCTGATCTGACATCCACATTGGCTAAAGTCAATGTAACAAATGATAATGTAATGGTTGAAGAGACTGATTTTTCTGCTTATCTGTGGATCACCGATTCTGGTGCGATGACTTATATCTGCAATGATCGCACTGCCTTCAATGACTATACTACTCTTACAAAAAGGGTGGTACATGGCTTAGGCAGCATACCAGTTACTGCACTAGGTCGTGGAACTGTTACAATTTGCCCTCAGGACTCTAACGGGACACACTTCAACCATTGGCAACCGGAACCGGATGTACAGGACAACGCATACCTGCTCTACATAGAGCAGTGGAGGAACAATGATATTACAGATCTCTTGGAGGCAGAAGTGGCAGGGCTACACAAAGAGGACGATAGTCTCCTGGACTATTGCCCTATGGGATACGGGATCTCCACCAATCGCCCAGACTCCCTACTCCCCAATCCAGATCTATGGATCAATCCCACTTTGGCAAGATGTCACACATATTAGGAGGGCCTGGGAACCGTACCTTGGCATGGATGCATTGGGAACACCACTGATGTGCCACCATCACTGCAGACGCCACTGATATGCCACCATTTCATCTGCTGAGTTTCATTCCATTTCATATTCTCTTTCTGGCAATCACTATTACTATTTATATTTCTCGCTCAGTCAGCTTGATCATATCTATTTCCAATTCCCTATTTAGACAGGAAACCCCAGGGATTCCCCTATGCTTACTTTCCTCTTCTGGATGTTTATCTCTCCTAAAGCATTCTCTCACACACTTTGTACCCCGACCTTACACAGTATTTATAGCGCCCAGTTCGTACCCTGTAACCTTAAGTTAGTTCTATGCAATCTTACATGGTGACTATATGACCGCCTTGAGAAAGCTTCATGCTTTAGGTGAGACCCTTTGCTCCTCGAACCTTCTCTTCCCCTTGATCCCTGACCCAGATACTTGGGACCTTCTATCGAGTAGAGCCTTATCGAGATATATGATCCATCACCCATTCCCCTTGACTCATGGTCGCTGCGTCTCCTCGTGAGTACCACCCATGCAGATTCAAGGAGGTTAGTTCCTTGAGGTTGTCATTAGCCATCACATTAGCATAACAGGAACTGTCATTTTAGATAGCTGAGTCGATGATCACATGACAATAGTGTGCTTACATGATGTGCTCCACATGCTTGGCACACATGAAAATATATTATCCCTTACGTGCATTGATGATGCAAAAGGGCGTGTCCTTTTCGGCTGTGGGAAAATACATGTCTATAACCAGCAAGGAGACAAGATTCTCACTGGTGTTACAATTTTCCACCTTGTTTCCCCTGATTACGCACCACTCATCACTTGGGACCCCTTTCCCTTGCCATTCATTTAACACCTATGCCCAGGCTCTTCCCTTACCCTCAATTACCCATCTGTATGCTAACTTGCTTAACTACTTATCTTCACCTTGCCTGTTAGCCCTCTTCATTGCACAGATCATCACCCACATTCCTCCTATGCTAACCTGTCTCACTCTTCACCTTTACCCCATGTGTTAGCTCCTTCTTTATACTTTGCTAATCTACTTCCCTCATTCCACATTTGCTCAGTAGTTAGCCTTCTCTTTTTGAACCCCTTCTAATCAGTCTATGATTAGATACTCATCATAACCATCCAAGACTTAGACTAAGTAGCACTACCACGCACTGTAGTCTTACACTTAGTATACGCAATCTACATGGCTCTTGTGACCAAGCTTCCACTTGCCTTAGTTTCTTAGTCGAAGCTTCGCTTCTCCCTAGTTCCTTAGTCTCAGACTTTAGTCTGTCCCTTAGTCCCCCTGATCTGCAACTGTCGGTTGCTTCCTTAGCCCTTGATCCTCCTTTGAGGTCATTGGTCTCTTCGTGAGTATCACTCTTGAAGATCCCTTGGTTACTGGACTTGTGTCTACATAACAACTGGTGCCTTGCAACGCCAATTGTATTATCTTGATGTGCGCACATGCACCATAAGTCCTGTTTCCATGGCAATGAAAATCAATGCACATAATACCACTCCTACACCGTGTACATGGGCTGAGTGGCACTGGCACCTAGGGCATATTGGCATCTCCAGTCTTACGAAATTACACGGTAAAGCCATTGTCGATGGTTTTTCAGTCATGCCAAGCACCATGCAATTTACTTGTGATGCATGTATTAAAGCTGAACAAATGTGTGAGCCCTTTCCCCAAATGGCAAGCCACCAGGATTGTGTACCCAGGGAGCTTATGCATACTAATGTTTGGGGGTCAGCTTGCATTGTGTTCCATCAAGGACATTGTTACTATATTTCTTTTATTGACGATGCTACTCATCATGTCACTATTGCATTTATGCACCAGAAAAGTAACACTGCAACCAAAGTTAAACAATATTTGACACATATTGAGCATCAATATGCTTGCTTACCAAAAGTGGTATGTGCCAATAATGGGTGAGAATATGTCAATCAAGATCTCATCATGTGGTGTCTCAACAAAGGCATTGAATTACAGAACACCATGCCATATTCCCCTCAGCAGAATGGCATGGCAGAGCAATGAAACCGTACCGTTGTTGAACTCAGGTGTGCCATGCTCTTTGCTTACAATTTACCTAGTGAATTATGGACTGAAGCTTTTGCCCATGCCACCTATATATGGAATCGCACGTTTACACGTGTAATACCTGATATGATGCCTTACCAAAAATGGACTGGTGCATGGCCTGACATTTCACATCTCCATAAATTTGGCCAAGTGGTCTGGGTCCTCCAAGAGGGCCCTGGCACTTCCAAATTGGCCCCCAAATCAAACCATGCCATTTTTGTTGGCTATGAGGATGGCCCCAAGGCCATCCGCTTCTATGATGTCTTCTCACACAGTGTGCACATCTCACGTAATTTTCATTTTGATCCAACAGTGCCCTGCATTGTTCCTCCTGCTGTGCCTGCACCTGCTGGCCAGTTTGAGGGGGAGTGGGACTGTGACAATCTGCTGACTGACATGCAGACACAGACAACAACTACTGATCACACAGACGATGCTGCACACATATCGCAAACACAATATATTGAATCACTCCTCAAAAAGTACGGGATGCATGATACTAATCCAGTGTCCACACCCATGGATAAAGGCATTACTTTATGGCCTCATGTCGCATCACACGAGGATGAACATAGCTATAATTATGTGTCGCTTATGGGATCACTCATGTATGCCACAATAGGCACACATCCCGATATAGTGTATGCAGTGAATAAATTGTGCTTGTTCAATAAAAACCCAGACTTAGTGTTACAATTTTCTCCCTCTTCCCAAACCTCGTACTACTCCTTATCCCTTGCAACGTAGAAGTCCTCCCTGGACTCTTCCAATATGATGTATACTGCTCTATTCTTCTTTTCCTCCATTCACCGTTCACTGTAGTCTTTCTTGATCTTCCCTAGTGACATTCCTTTTCTGCTCTTCGCTCTAACCATCACAAGGTAACGTTCCTGATCACATGGTCAACTTCTTCCTTTCCCACAGCAGTGTTCCACTTCCGCTCTTCTCTATTGCCACTGTGTGGTAACCGTTCCTGACCTTGTGGTCTTCCTTTTGATACACGTTTCACATCCACCTGGACAGCATCCCTCCTGATCGTTTCTCTCACAACAGTCTAGTCTCCCCGTCTTCCATTGTTCCTTGTTTAGTAGCCTCATAGCTATATAAACCTCGCTGCCTTGTATTGTAGTTCTTTACACTTGATCTATGCAATCTACGTGGCTCTTGTGACCAAGCTCTCACTTGCCTTAGTCCCTCTAGTCGAAGCTCTCACTTCTCCCTCAGTCCCTTTAGTCCATGTCTGTTTGATGCATCTTAGTCCTTGATCTCCCTTTGTGGTCATTGGTCTCTTCATGAGTATCACCCACAAAGGTCCCTTGGTTACTAGACTCATGTCTGCATAACACTTAGCACACTGGGGAGCAGTGAAACAAGTGCTATGATACCTAAAGGGAACTAAAGATCTTGGCATCATGTTCACAAGGACTGCCACACCCAAGGCTTTTATTGCCTATGCTGATGCCAGTTTAGGCAAGAATTATGACATGACATCAACAAGTGGATACATACTTCTGTCCCAAAATGGAGCTATCTTGTGGGTTCCAAAAAGGGAAAAACTATTGTGCAGAGTACCTGTGAATCTGAATTTATGGCCATGGTTCATGCTGTGTGACAGATCATTTGGCTATGCAATGTATATATAGAATTGGGCTTTCACCCCATTAGTGGTACGACCCTACATGCTGATAATCACTCCACTATTGCAATTGTGACCAATGGCAAGTTCCATCAGCGCTCCAATTATTTTCAACTTAAATATTTGCACACATGCCAACTAATGCAAAACCACACAATAAATGTGCATGACTGCCGCACTCATATGATAATTGCTGATGTATTAATGAAACTGTTGGCTATCGCTGATTACTGAAAGTTCATGCAACTCCTTGGCCTCTCTTTGGCTTAAGGGGAAGTGTTGTACTTGGCCAAACATATGTGATACTTGGCCAAACATAAACAAGCCTCACTTGGCTGAGGAGCTGAGTGACTTGCTACAACAAAATGTAAAATATACCAAGCTTGTATATAAATCCAACTGTAAGAGAAAGACAAATAATATACATTGCCCAACACTCCCATCTCCTCACTCTGTCTGAGTCTTTTCACTTGTCACCTGACCTCATCATGATACACAATGCCAACCACCACTCTCAACTCTAAGCCATTCGAACAATGTTGAGATGAGCTCAATTGCTTGCTATTGATACCATCTGCTGCTGCCATTCATAGCTACCCACTGCCATGTTTGAATGCTCGACGCCACCTGCCTTTCTCCATTCAAACAGCATTGACATGAGCACAGCCACCCACTGTCAACACCAACTGCTGACCAACTGTTCAAATGGCATCGAAACTGGCACTACTGCTTGTTCTCAATGCCATTCGCTTAAATGGACCCACATGCCAACCAGCTCCTGAATGGTGCCAGTGCACCCACCACATCAATGTCATGATCAGTTACATGACATTAACAGCGACAAGGACAACCTAGTCACTGGAACGGCATCAACATAAGTGTAACCGCTCATCTTTGATGCCACCTAGCTCCCTTTTTGAACTTTTTCCTAATCTTTATAATCTAAGAGTTTACTACTAAAATAATTTGCTAAATAATTTGCTAAAGCTAAGTTACCTATTAAATTATTTGCAGTTTCAATTCTAAATTGAGAATGCAAACTATTAACTTTTACACTAGTGTGTAAAAATTCAGCTATCATTTTTAAGAAAGCTAAGGTTGATTGACCTTTATGATCTTGTCTTTTGAGTTAATTTAAATGTCACCAGCTGTTACACTAATGCAATGGCTAATGACAACCTCAAGAAACTAACCTCCTTGTGCACACACAGGTGGTACTCACGAGGAGATGCAGTAACCGTGAGACAAGGGAAATGGGGTGATGGATCATATATCTCAATGAGGCTCCACTCAATAGAAGGTCCCAAGTATTCAGGTCAGGGATCAAGGGGAAGAGAAGGTTCGAGGAACAAAGGTCTCACCCAAAGCGCAAAGCTTTCCCAAGGCAGTCATGTAGTCACCATGTAAGATTGCATAGAACTAACTTAAGGTTACAGGGTACGAGATGGGCATTATAAATACTGTGTAGGGTCAGAGTATGAAGCGTGTGAGAGAACGCTTTAGGAAAGGTAATCATCCATAAGTAGAAAGAGGAGAAAGGGGAATCCCTGGGGTTTCCCTGGGGCATCCCATCTAAATATGGAATTGGAAATAGATAGATTGAGCTGACTGAGCGAGAAATATAAATAGAGGTGGCGAAGCCAGAAAGGGAAATGAAATGGAATGGAACTCAGCATATGAAATAGATATATGAAATAGTGGAGTAGTGACATATCAGTGGCATCCACAGTTGATGGTGGCATCCACCAAGGCACCTATGCCAAGGTATGACTCCCATGCCTGACTAAAGCAGAATGGTGGAGTCTAGGAGTTGGATCGGTCCATAGATCTGGATCAGGTAATTGTTATGCAGACACGAGTCTAGTAACCAAGGGATCTTCGAGGGTGATACTCACGAAGAGATCAACGACCTCAAAGATAGATCAGGGACTAAGGATGCAACAGATGGTCACAGACTAAGGGAACTGAGGGGTAGACCGAAGTCTAGTCTAAGAGGACTAAGGGAAAAGCGAAGGCTTCAACTAAGGGACTGAGACAAGCGGGAGCTTGGTCACAAGAGCCACATAGATTGCATAGATCAAGTGTAAAGAACTACAATACAAGGCAGCGAGGTTTATATAGCTAAGAGGCTACTAAACTGGGAACAATGGAAGTCAGGGAAACTAGACCGTTGTGAGAGAAGTGGTCAGGAGGGGCACTGTCCATGATGGAGATGAAACACATATCAAAGGATGACCATATGGTCAGGAATGGTTACCTTGTGGTGGCAGTAGAGAAAAGCAGAAATGGAACACTGCTAAGGGAAAGGAAGAGACTGACCATGTGGTCAGGAATGTTACCTTGTGACAGCTGTAGAGAAGAATGGAAGAAGAACATCACTAGGGAAGATCAAGGAAGACAACGGTGAATGGAGAGTGAAGAAGAAGAAGAATGGAACAGTATACATCGTATTGGAATAGTTCTGGGAGGACTTCTACATCGCAATGGATGAGGAGTAGTACGAGGTTAGGAAAGAGAGAGAAAATTGTAACAGTAATAGGGAGTCAGGTGGGTTAGTGCTGATCCCGTATCCCAGAGGGAAGTAGTCCAGTAGTCCGTTGTCCTCTTTGTGCAGCGCAGCTGCCTGTGTGTTATGCTAACGTGATGGCTAACAGCAACCTCAAGAAACTAACCTCCTTGAATCTGCACAGGTGGCACTCACGAGGAGATGCAGCGACTGTGAGTCAAGGGAAACGGGTGATGGATCGAACAGAGCTCCACTCGAGAGAAGGTCCCAAGTATCCGGGTCAGGGATCAAGGGAAAAGAAGGTTTGAGGAGCAAGTCTTGCCTAAAGCGCAGAGCTTTCCCAAGGCAGTTGTATAGTCACCACATAAGATTGCGTAGAACTAACTTAAGGTTACAGGGTACAAGATGGGCACTATAAATACTATGAAAGGTTGGAGTACGAAGTGTGTGAGAGAAAGCTTTAGGAGAGGTAAACGTCTGTAAGAGGAAATAGGCATAGGGGAATCCCTGGGGCATCCCGTCTAAATATGGAATTGGAAATGGAGCTGATTGATCAAGAATATAAATAGTAATAGGGATTGTCATAAAGAGAATATGAAATGGAATGAAACTCAGCAGATGAAATGGTGATGGTGCCACTGATGGTGGTGTATCAGTGGCATTCCCAATGCGGCCTTGCCAAGGTACAGTTCTCAGGCCATTCTAATGCATACGCTGTGGGATCGATCCATAGATCTGGATCAGGGAGTAGGGAGTCTGGACGGTTGGTGGGGTTGTTGTAACCCATGGGAAAGTAGTCCAAGAGCCCATCCTTCTCACCATGCAGTCCTGCTGCTTCTGCCTCCAATAGATCCGTAATGTCATTGCTTCTCCATTGTTCCTCATAGAGTTTGTATGTGTTGTCCTGTATATCTGGTTCTGGTTGCCAGTGATAGAAGCCCTGGGGGCGAATTGTAACACTGCTTCTAACAAC
The DNA here is from genome assembly GCA_038094255.1 of Porphyrellus aff. niger. Classification (NCBI taxonomy): domain Eukaryota; kingdom Fungi; phylum Basidiomycota; class Agaricomycetes; order Boletales; family Boletaceae; genus Porphyrellus; species Porphyrellus aff. niger. Next base: position 12,829 of record JBBPTR010000339.1, read on the forward strand.
TTGTTGATGTCGTCTCCTCTCCATTGTTCCTCATACATGAGGAATGCTCTGTCCTGTACATCTGGTAGTGGTTGCTGTTACGCAGACGCAAGTCTAGTAACCAAGAGACCTTCGTGGGTGATACTCACGAAGAGACCAACAACCACAAAGGGAGATCAAGGACAAGGATGCGTCAGACAGACGCAGACTAAGGGGACTGAGGGATAGACCGAAGTCTAGACTAAGGGGACTGAGGAAGAAGCGAGAGCTTTGACTGAGGGACTAAAGACAAGTGAAAGCTTGGGCACTAGAACTAGGTGTGTATTGCGCAGATCAAGTGTAAAGAGCTACAATATAAGGCAGCAAGGTTTATATAGCTACAAGGCTACTAAACAAGGAACAATGGAAGTCGGGGAAACTAGACCATTGTGAGAGAAACGATCAGGAGGGACGCTGTCCATGTGGAAGTGAAACGCATATCAAAAGGATGACCATATGGCCAGGAACGGTTACCAAGCGGTGGCTGTAGCGAAGAGCGGAAATGGAACACTGCTATGGGAAAGGAGGAGACTGACCATGAGGTCAGGAACGTTACCTTGTGACAATTGGAGTGAAGAGCGGAATGAGAACGTCACTAGGGAAGGTCAAGGAAGACAACAGTGAACTGAGAGTGAAGAAAGAGAAGAATGGAACAATATACGTCGTATTGGAAGAGTCCTGGAAGGACTTCTACATCGCAGGGAACAAGGAGTAACACAAGGTTTGGAAAGAGGGAGAAAATTGTAACAGTTGCCATGTGTCAAATGTTGTCCCATTGAGATTCCATGGGCGAATTGTAACACCAGCCATTTGAATGGCATTGAAAAGAGTACAATCACTTATCTTTTGACATCACCTGCATGCCATCTTGTAGAAGTATACTTAGTACAAGATGAAGTCTACAACTAGTATATTGCACACCTGTAGAAGTATACTACATGCTATACAGTGACTTCCAAAACCCTTTCAATGTTTACACCAAATGCAGTGTATGAAGTGTGATGCAATAAGGGATGGGAATTCTGCTTATGTTTGGTAAGACCAAAACTAGTACTTGCTCTTGGCTACCAGTCAAGCTATGAATCACGTGATGTGGTCCAGTGGTGGTGGAGATATGGCCAATTTAAAATAGCAATACCATTGAAAGGGTTTTGACACTTTTGAACTGGACACCAGGATCTTGACTAAATCAAGGTATAATTGATGTTGTTTGGCTATACAAACAAATATATACATATAAATATCCCATCTGAGTTGAAAAAAGCCCATACACTCCTTGATTTTACAGTCAGATCCCTTTCTCTTACCTAATGAAAAACTATCCTCTCTATGCTTGATGCTGGCCATTCTAGTGAAGCTATTGCCAAGCAAATTGGTGTCAGCCCTGCAACCATATCCAGACTTTATTCTAAGAAGCATTCTGGACTTTTCAAGTCTACTAGTGGTCATCCTTCCATACTTTTCTCTACCAACATTCATTATGCTCAATACCTTATCTCTACTGGTAAGGCTTAAAACACTGTTCAGGTGACCAAAGCACATGCAATTATTATCAATAAACCTCTCTCTTTCAATACCATCTGCCAACACTTGAAAAAGGCTGGTATGGAGGTAGTGATCAAGTGCATACTTCCCCTTCTCTTTACCAAACATTGTAAGGCTTGCTTGAACATTTCCTATGCTCATAGGGACTGTACTATAGAGGACTGAAAGAAGGTAGTATGGTCTAGTGAGATCAAAATTAATTGCCTAGGGTTAGATGGGCACAAGTGGGTATGGAAAAACCAGGAAGAGTGGCTTAGTAATAGGCTAGTAGAACAAACTCTCATGATATAGGGCTATATAACTTGGGAGGGGATTGGATTTGTAACCAAGATTGATAGTAGAATGGATGGGGACCTATATCTTCAAATTCTGAAGGATGAACTGCATCAAACTGTTACACTGATGTGAAGTCTACTAATGTTACAATTCACCCTTGGCCACAGGCAAAGGATGTAGCTTCACTTTGGACACCAGGATTCACTCACAATTCCTTTATGCTTTCCTCTTTGGCCAATGACAAACGATAGGAGATAGAGGCCACTTAGATGCTGGAGATGTAAGCCACCAGCCTATACCAGGAGATGGACAGATTATTGGACTACTTTCCCATGGGATATTCACTGGCCACCAATTGTTCCAACTTCCTCCTTCCAGATCTAGATCTTTGGGTTGACCCAACTCTGGCACAGTACAAGATCACTTGATCAGGGCAATTGATCAGTACCTTGGCAGTGGAAACACCACTACCACTGTGGACACCACTGATGCTCCACCATTTCCAATTGCTGAGTTTCATTTCTATTTAATTTCCAACTCTTAGTTCATCATGATTTATTTATGGTTCTTATCTTGATTGAATGGGATTCCCCAGGGATTCCCCTATGCTTCCCTTCCTTTTCTATGGACAACTAGCTCTCCTAAGGTAGTCTCTCACATACCTCATGATCCCCTTATCCACACCTATACAGTATAAAGATGCCCATATGTACTTTGTAAACTCTAAGTTAGTTCTACACAATCCTACATGGTGATTAGCCACTGCTTTAAGGGAACCTTAGTTCCAAGCGAGATCTGTCTTACTCTTTATCTTTGTCATCCTTAGATTCCTACTGGTAGATGTCACTGGTCTTTTTGTGAGTATCACCCTCAAGCCCATTGGACTAAGGAGGTTAGTTATCAAGGTTGCCTAGCTGCCATGTTAGTGTAACAAGTAATAACTCTTAGAAGCTAGCAATGTCTCTACTCTTGGCAATCACCAAGTGAAGAGACTCTAGCCACTTGCTGGTCAGCAAAGATAGAAAGGGGTTCCACATATCTAGACAAGGGATCAGGAATAGATAAGATTTAACAGAAGGCCAATAACAACTGTGTCAAAGGCACCAGCAGTATTGTTACAATTTTATCCCTTCATTAGTCAATTCTCCTTCTTTCTATTCCTTGTGATGCTGAAGTCCTTCCAGGA
>JBBPTR010000340.1:0-15800 GCA_038094255.1 Porphyrellus aff. niger
CCCTGCCGAAAATCTCGAACACCCCACCGACAGCCAAACGCCTCCACGTTTCTTGACAAGAAGTCGCGGTAAAACAATTCGTTCGATAACCTTTCTCCTCCGTTGACGCATAGGAACCTAACAAACTAACCATGCTGCTCCCGGCGCCGGGGGGTCCGGCGTGGGGGAGGGTAGTGGGGGTGGGAGGGTAGTGGAGGTGGGAGGGGGAGGGTAGTGAGGGTGGGAGGGTAGTGGGGGTAGTGGAAGGGTAGTGGGGGTAGTGGGGGTAGTGGAAGGGTAGTCAGGAGGGTAGTCACAGGGGAAAGGTTAGTCATGCAGGGGGAGGAAAGGTTAGTGAAAGTGTAGTTGCAGGGGAGGTTAGTCATAGTGGGAAGGTTAGTCACAGAGGAGAAGGGTAGTCCAGATGGAAGGTTAGTCATGTAGGGGGAAAGTAGTCATAGTGGGAAGGTTAGTCATAGTGGGAAGGGTAGTCATAGTGGGAAGGTTAGTCACAGAGGAGAAGGGTAGTCCAGACGGAAGGGTAGTCATAGTTGGAAGGTTAGTCATAGTGGGAAGGGTAGTCTTAGTGGCAGGCAGTACTGGGTAGTCTAGGGGTTGGTCAGGTGGTCAAGGGAGGGGTCCCATTATATGGAGGAAGGGTAGTCCCTAACTGCCTGCTGCCACCCTCCCCAATGGCCAGTCGGAGGGTTAGTGTGTGTCTATATGAAGTTAGATGAGAGGAACATAATCTCCCATGTCCTGATTGAGTGTGAGTATAAGTTAGATCTTGCTGACGAAGCAAGGAACGGAAATTAAATAGAATGAAACTCAGCCATTGGAAATAGTGAAGTAGTGGTGCATCAGTGGTATCTGTAGTGATGATGACATCTGATGGTGGTGCCTGCCAAGGTACAATTCCCACATCCACATCAGGTAGTCCTACAGCATGGCAGGGCATTTCCCTCATCATCTCTCTCATCTCTTCACTGATTCTCTGTATTGGACCATGTGGTAGGGTCCATCCACACTGATCCTCCTAATCTGATTCATTGAGGCTAGAAGAGGGACAATATCCACTCATTCCAGTGACTCTTGAACCCGAGGGTTATGCCACCCTTGGCGGCCATTGAAGTTTTAGCCCAATGGAGAAGGGCATAGATAGCTCCAAAGAGCAAGACAAGTAGAGCAAGGATAAAATTGTAGACATTGTTGATCATGGTTGACCAAATATGGGTAGAACAGGCAGTGTGGGTTAGAGGGAATTCTCTGTTGGAAACACTTTTGGGTTAGTTTTTTTGTAGGCACACAAGAGGGTCTGTGTGTGTAACAGGTTTGATTTAGGTTCCCAGGTGTTTTTGGTGGTGGAGTATCCCTTCCATGAGACTAGGTATTGGCAGTGTCCTTTGGTTCCATGGTGGCCCAGAATAGCTTGGACTTCGTATTTCTCTTTAGATATCTGACAAGATCCAGTGGTGGATTCAGGAAGTTTGGGCTGTGTTCTGTGGTTTCCACAAAAGGGGTGAGAGAGGAGGTATGGAAGATGTCATGAATTTTCCATTGTTTCGGTAAGCAAAGTTTGTATGTCACTGAAGACACTGCTTGTTCAATTTTAAATGGTCCTTCCCATCATGGAGCAAGTTTCTTCATGGGATATCCAAGTTTCAGATGCTGAGAGTCTAGCCAGACCTTATCGCCTTTCTTAAAGGGTTTAGATCTGGTGCCAATGCATTCTTTAACCATGCGCATAGCTTTCTCATGTGCTGCTTGTGCTTCTTTTCTAGCATTTTCCAGAAGGGTAGGTTATTGATTAATGGTGGGCATGAAGGTTTTGCTGATGGCCAGGTAGGAATGGGGTTTGTAGCCCATCATGAGAGAGAACAGGGATTGACCAGTGACCAAGTGTATAGCTGAGTTATGAGAGTATTCTGCCATAGGGAGGAACAATGCCCATTTAGAAGGTTGTCCTTGGCAAAAAATGTAGAGGTAGATCTCTAGTTTCTGATTGACACATTTGGTTTTCCTGTTGGTTTGTGGATGGTATGCTGTGGATAGGGTGAGATCATATTTGAGTAGGTGGGCAAGTTCCTGTGCAAAGGCAGATGTGAATTGTGGGCCTCAATCGGAGATGCATTTGTCATGAAGGCCAAAGTGTGTGAAGACTTTCTTGAAAAAGAGTTGGGCAATGCTGGCGGCATTGATCATTTTGTGACAGGGAGTGTAAATTACCCCCTTCATAAGGCCATGGTCTACCACAACCATGACAAAATCAAAACCCTGGCTGGGGAAAAGATCAGTGATGAGATTGACTGAAATCTGTTGGAAGGGGCAAGTGATGGCAGACAGAATGGGGATAAGACTTGGGACTGTGGGGTGTGTGTTAGCTTTATCGGCTTGGCAGACAGCATAGCCAGCAATGAACTTCTGAATGGTGGAAGCCATGCTGGGCCACCAGTAGTTCTGTTGGAGTAAATTCAAAGTTCAGTAATGGCTGCATGGCCACCTGCAGGGGATTCATGGGTGGCATGGATAAGCACAATACAAGCTGGGTCAGGAATGTAGAGGCAGCCTTTGAAGTAGAGGCATCCTTCATCAATGAGTCAATCATGTTTCAAGGTGTGGGGGAATAGCGAGGTGCCATGTGATAGAGTGGCAAGGGAATCCTTAACTAAAGGATTGTCAAGGGTAGAAGCAGCAATCTTTTTGGCAATGTCAATGTCGATGGCACAAACAAAAAGGTCATTAGGGAGGAGCATCAGATTGATGTTGTCAGATGAGGTGTCAATCTCATCATGGCAGGAGAGGGCATCAGTGGGGCCCATGGTAGTGCCATGTTGTGAGTTCCATTGTAAGTCAAAGTCCTACATAAACATAAGCCATCTGGTTTGATGGCATGATAATTTCTGGTGGGCATGGAAGTATGTGAGGTTCTTGTGGTCAGTAAGAACTTGCATGGGGTAAGTAGTACTGGTAAGGTAGTGTTTCCATTCATCTAGGGCATTGATGACAGCCAAGAGTTCCCTATCATAGATGTTGTTATGCAGACATTCGAGGGTGATACTCCTGAAGAGACCAACAACCTCAAAGGGGGATCAAGGACTAAGGATGCGACAGACGGTCACGGACTGAGGGATCTGAGGGATAGACTGGAGTCTAGATGAAGGGGACCAAGGGGAGAAGCGAGAGCTTTGACTAGGATCTGAGGCAAGTGGGAGCTTGGTCACAAGAGCCATGTAGATTGCGTAGATCAAGTGTAAAGACTACAATACAAGGCAGTGAGGTTTATATACCAGTATGATTACTATACTGGAAACAATGGACAAAGGGAAAACTAGACCATCATGAGAGAGGCGGTCAGGAGGTGTGCTGTCCATGTGGAAGTGAAACATATATCAAGAGGTGACCACAAGGTCAGGAACAGTTACCTAGCGACGGTGGTAATGAAGAGCAGAAGTAGAACGCTGCTTAGGGAAAGTAAAGGAATGACCATGAGGTCAGGAACATTACTGTTACAATTCGCCCCTGTGACACTAATGGGACAACCTTCGACAAATGGCAACTGAAACCGGACACTCAGGACAGGGCTTTTCTTATGTACAAAGAACAATGAAGAGGAGACGACATCTCTGAGATGCTAGAGGCACAACAGGCAATGCTATACAAAGAGGACAATGGACTACTGGACTACTTCCCCCTCAGGTACTCAATCGGCACCAATCACCCAGACTCCCTTCTACCCAATCCAGATCTATGGGTAGATCTGACTCTCGCACACTGCAGTACTCACTAAAGGAGATGTGGAAGTCGTACCTTGGCATGGGTGCCTTGGCAAATGCCACCATCAACTGCGGATGCCACTGCTCCGCCATTTCATATGCTGAGTTTCATTCTATCCGATTCCTTGCTTCATCAGCAAGGTTCTATTTATATCTCTTGCTTTCTCCACCAATTCTATTTATTTCCAATTCCCTATTTAGATGGGAAACCCCAGGGATTCCCTCATGCCTACTTTCCTCTTATGGATGTTTACCTCTCCTAAAGCAGTCTATTGTCCACTTCGTACTCCATTCCCACACAGTATTTATAATGCCCATCGCATACCCTGTAACTCTAAGTTAGTTCTACACAATCTTACATGGTGACTACATGACTGCCTTGGGAAAGCTTCACACTTTAGGTGAGACCCTTGCTCCTCAAACCCTATCTTCCCCTTGATCCCTCACCTGGATACTTGGGACCACTGTTGCTGAGTTGAGCCTATCAGGAATAGTTAATCCATCACTCCATTCCCTTATCTCACAGTTGCTGTGTCTCCTCGTGAGTACCACCCATGCGAGTACAAGGAGGTTAGTTTCTCAAGGTTGTCGCTAGCCACTGCATTAGCATAACAGTTACCTTGTGACAGCTGGAGCGAAGAGCGGAAAGAGAACATCACTAGGGAAGGACAAGGAAGACAATGGTGAATGGGAAACAGAGAAGAAGGAGAATGGAACAGTATACGTCATACTGAAATAGTCCTGGAAGGACTTCTACATCGCAAGGGATAAGGAGTAGCACAATGTTAGAGAAAAGGGAGAAAATTGTAACAGATGTTGTAGTTATGCTCAGCAGGGAAGAGTGTCTTGGAAAAGTATGCAACTGGGTATAAGTTGCCATTGGTGTCCTTCTGCATAAGAACCATGCCTGTTTGCAATAAGCGAGGTATCAGTCATGAGGTGGAATGGTTTCAAGGTGTTGGGGAATGCTAAGACTGGTCAGGTGAGGAATGCGGCTTGAAGTTTGCAGAATGCTGCTTCATGGTCCAGTAACCATTGCCAGGTGGCCCCTTTGCCATGAGAGAGAGAAGTGGTTTGGCTAACTTGGAAAAGTTCAAGATGAACTTTCAGTAAAAGTTGCAGAAGCTGATAAAGGACCAGATAGCATGGACATTATGTGGAGGTTTCCAGTCCTCAATAGCTTTAAGCTTTGTGGGCTCCATGATAATGCCATCAGGTGTAATAACCATGCCTAAGAAGTCAACCTTCATGGCATTGAAGGTACATTTCTCTAGCTTCAGATAAAGCTCATGTTCTCAAAAACATGCAAGAACCTTGTGGGTATGAGTGATGTGTTCATTGTAGTCATTAGAGTGGATCATAGTGTCATCCATATATGCCTCAAACCATCCTTTGGCGATGTAATTGGTGAAGATATGATTCATAAAGGCTTGGAATGTGGCAGGAGAGTTGCAATGTCTGAAGAACATCACAGTTGGTTCAAATAGTCCAACAGGAGTGGTGAATGCCATTTTCCATCAATCCTCAGGGCAAATATGGATATTATTGTATCCCCAGTGAATGTCAAATTTGGTAAAGTATTTAGATCCTTTCATTTTATCAACAAGTTTAGAAATGAGCAGGAGGGGGTAGGCATTTTTGATGGTATGTTCATTGAGATATCAGTAATCTTGGCAAGGGCAAAGTTTACCATCTTTCTTATCAACAAAAAAGAAAGGGGCTGCTTGTGGAGAACAAGAGGGAACTATTTTTCCATAGGCTAGATGTTCCTCAACAAACTCTTTACAGGCCTGGAGTTGTGCCAGGTTAAGCAGGTATACCTGGGCTTTCTTTGGGATGAATGAATCATCAAGGTTGATGGTGTGGTTGAATTCTCAAGGATGGGAAAGGGATAGCCCAGTGGGTTCAGCAAAGACATCAGCAAAATTGAATTTCAGGGGGAAGTATGTGTTCTTTCTTTTCCTCAGCTATGGCCAGTGCTGTTGAAATAGTGGTTTTCCTAATCCACTCTTGGGGGAGAATGTGGTCTCTAATTGGATCTTCCTTCCCATTGTATGTGGGGTTGTCCGGGTTAGTGAGGTAGTCATATATATCCCAGTCAGGATCTAGGCCAAGCAATCATAGGACATAATAAAAGGAGTCAGCATTGCTTTGGCTAATATAATTCTGGTGCAGTCAGTTTGGCAGATGGATATGACCTGTTGACCAGTCAATTACAGGGTTTCTTTCTTGGAGCCATGGCATGCCAAGAATAACATTATCCTTTCCACTGGGTAAAACGAAAAAGCTTCTTCTTTCAACTTATGGTCTGATCCACAGAGGTAGATTGACATAATAATGAATTAGGCCTCCTTTGGTAGTGCTGCTGTTGGTGTTATTGGCTCTGCATGGTAGTTTGAGGCATTTGACTTTGATCTTATGATGTAAGATCAGGTCCTATGGCATTGCTATCAACAAGTGCATGTGTTTCAACAATTTTTCCTGGTAGCCCTGAAAATTGAATAGGAATATGAATGGTTGATTTCTCAGATGTTGAGACTGTTACAGGGGTGATCACTAACAGGGGAAGAGAAGACATTGACTCATCTCTCCCTATCAAAAACTCTTGGGAATTTCTATCCTGCAGATTTCCTCTTTTTCATCATTAGTGCCTTCCTCTGCTATCTCAGGTTCCTGTTCCTGGGCATCCTGAAGTTGAAGGGCTTTAATGGCTTCCTTGAGTGTATGGTCTTTGACTTTGTCCATATTGATCTTATGGATCCTAGCATTTGCACTTTGTCATGGGATTGCCTTCCTATAAGTGTTGCAGCTTTTATCTTTAAATGTCACACATCGGAATCCCACTTGCGAGGACAGTTCCTAGTGGAACACCCAACTTGGTGACAAATAAAGCATTTCTTATTGCAGATGTGTTCAATCCACTGGGCTGGGGTAAGGTAGACCATGTCTATGTCTGTAGCATTTGGTTTGCAGGACTGGTGAGAGGGTCCAGTAGGGTAGGAAGGAACATATCCTTTGCACTTGTTATTCTTGTGTGCCTTGGCTCTGTTGTAGAAGATAGCAGCTTGATCAAGCCACTCCCTAGCAGTGGCAGATTCCATGGGAACTCCAATCATCCGATTCATGAGTCAATCTGAAACATTTCATTTCAGCAAGTCCTTGAGGTAGACATCATCCATGATGCCACTATGTGTAGCCTCCAATTCAAATGAGGTGCAGAATTCATGGAAGTCACCTTTGAAATCTTCCATGCTTATTTCCTGTAAAGCTTGCCTAGCATCACCAGCTGGATCACCAGGGACAAATGCCTGTTTGAATGCTTCCTTGAGTTTTGCAAGTGTCTTCTTAGCTGGGTCAATGGCTGTGTTCAATAATTTCATGAACCATGTCTCTGCAAATGGTCCTCCTTCGCCCTTATTCACCTTGTTTAGGAGCAAAAAACTGGAGAAATCTTCAGGGAGGCCAGCTTTCAATTTGGAAACCATGTCATTGTTGGTGTCTGTATTGCTTTGATAGAAAGTGGATGGGGAGAAAGGTGGCAAGGGATCTTTGATCTCAACATCTGGATTGGGTTCTTCTAGTTATTGTGTTGCTGAGTATTCTTCCTTCACTAGTAAGTCAGAAGGGGTAAGCAATAGTTGTAAGGGAAAGGGGTGTTGTGGAGTTAGAGATGTTGAACATTCAATTCCTGGCATGAGGCTAAGTATGTGTTGCTCAGGGCTTAGAGCAGGAGTTTCTCATCTAGATCTTCTACTAGATTCTGGGTGTGACAGTTTAGCTGATGGCAGATGATATGCTTTGGCAGGGAAAAGTCCAGGGTAGAGGTGTCTTCTTTCCTCAGGTACATATGGGACTTGGACTGGTTGATCAGAGTTGTCTCAGTTCTAGTGGAAGATTCAGAGGACAATGTCTGGGTAATGTTCTTTGTAGAGGCAGTGTTCCTCGTTAGTGATGATGATGGATTGTTCTGGGATGACTGGTTAGGGTTCAGGGGTCAGGGTTTGGCTTTGGGCTTCTTTAGCTTCCTGTTCAGCCACCAACCGTTCTAAGTTGTAGTGTCCTTGTCTATGACTTGTCATGATGTTATCTAGGATCCCTGCTGGTAGGCAGTGGACAAGGGCTTCTCATGTGGTGATCTCAACTACCCTCTGGTAGGAGCAATGGCCTGCACTTTGCTGTTAGGCGAATAGTGTAACCAATGCCTGCACCTCACTGGTAGGTGAGCAGTGTTTAGATCCTCTGGGTGGTAGGCTCTACTGTCGAATAACAGGAGCAATGATAAGTTAGTTCTTTTGTTATGCTAACACAATGGCTAACAATAACTCCAGAAGCCAACCTCCTTGTCTTCCAAGCTCAAGGGTGATACTCATGAAGAGACCAACAACCTCTACTGCATAAGAGCAAGGGAACAATATAGGATCAATAGGCAATCACCTAGTAAAGGGACTCTAGCCAATACTGTGGGGTTAAACAACAAAAAGGGGTTCCACATATCTAGGTAAGGGATTGGGAACAGAAGAGATAGAGTTCAACAAGTAAGGGTCTTGCTTGAGCTAAGGCTCCCTAGAGCAATTGCTAGTCACCATGTAAGATTGCATAGAACTAACTTAAGGTTATAGGGTACATATGGGTGTCTTTATATAGATGGGGGTAAGTGGACCATGAGGTATGTGAGAGAGTACCTTAGGAAAGGTAAACATCCATAAGAGGAAAGTAGACATAGGGGAATCCCTGGGAAAGCCCTGTGGTGTCCTATCTGAGTAAGACAAGAAATATAAATAGAACTTGCTGATGAAATTAAATAGAATGAAACTCAGCCATTGGAAATAGTGAAGCAGTGGTGCATCAGTGGTGTTCATAGTGATAGTGGTGTCTGATGGTGGCACCTGCCAAGGTACCATTCCCACATCCACATCAGGTAGTCCTGCAGCATGCAAGTGTCAGATCTACCCAGAGATCTGGATCTGGGAGAAGCAAATCTGGACAGTTAGTGGCAAGCGAGTAGCCCATTGGGTAGTAGTCTAGCAGCCTCTTCATCTCTTGGTAAAGGGTGGCTGCTTGAGCTTCTAGCATCTGTGTAGTCTCCCTGTCCCATTGTTCTTCATAGATAAGGAAAGTTGAATCATAGTCTTCCAGTCCTGGTTACCATTGTGTAGTATTGCCTGTTGTATGAGGGTAAATTGTAATAGCTTCTCATGGGTGTGAGACAAGTGGGGTAACAATGCACAAGCTACTAAAGTGATTATCATGGACACAGTGAGTATAGGCTTGCCAATAGTCAAGCTATACATTGTCCTGACTGTCAAGTTCTCTTTGAAATAGGAGCAATTCTACTTCTCTTGATTCTGGACCACCACGGAAAACAAGATGCTGACCAGCCAGGATGATCAGGATCAACTTGGAAATCTTATGTCAGAAGGGAATGTTAATGTTGATAAATCATTGACTACAGCTCTTGATGTGATTGCATTGGTAGAGAGCAACAACAATCCATGCTATAAAGTAAAGGTGTTTAAATGACAAAAATCCCTAGCTACTACCTACTTTTGAAGTACATCCTGTTCATGGTCATTGTATATACATGTCTGCTATCATTTGTCCTGATTTCCACTGCCATGCTGCTAACACCACATCAGTGGTGTGGTAACTTAGTTGCCCTATGCTCACTGTGTAGTTCTCTTCTTTTGTTACTCATTGATTAACCATTCCCTCTCATCCCAATACTGAACATTCTCCTGCATAGGAGAGTGAATGGTAACTGTGGCAATTATGTCATACATGGTGAGATTCATCAGTAGCAACCTCACCAGTGACTACATCCATATCCTAGGTACCCACTGCATCTCATCTGTGCTCCTCATTGACCATGGCTCTAGATAACTGTACAGTGTATGCTTCATGAAATTGATTGTCAAGCACCTTGACTGTTCAGCAGGTCCCCCATACCCAACACCCCCAATGCTACTCACTAAATGCCTCATCTAGATGATCTCAAGCACAATGGCACTCTCCCTCATGTGTGTATATCCTTCATCACATCACTAACACCCTTCTCCTAGCCCTTTCAAGCAGAATTTCCCTGTGTCACTCACCTCACCATGTCCAAACAACCCCATACAAGGATCTCAGTACATGACAGTGAGGACAACAATGAGGCTATTGGTATGTGATGGCAACAGCAAGGACAATGACAGCAATGATAAGTGGCATGCCATCCTCAGTGCCCTGCCTCACCCACTTGAGTGCCATGGTGTGGGATGAGGGTAAGACATGGCTGAAGAGGACAAGAGTGAGAATGAGGACAAGATGGGGATGATAGCTTGTAGTGATGTGCAGGGCCCAGGTCAGGCTCAGGCTTTGGCCCAGGTCATAGCCCACTTGACTACTCCCATGTTCCCAGCCCTTCAAATGACATTGACATGAGTCCAATCACTCACTGTTACAATTTAATCCTTGCCAGCTGCAGGTATTGACTACAATAATAATGGGACCACTTCATTCTTTGGCATCTTCAACAATGGCTACTGTCTTATTGCAGACAAAGGAGAAACACACTCTCTGGAAATTCCAGAAGGCATCAAGTATAATGACTATGGAGAGATCAATGAATGGGAATGGGCTATGAGCAACCATGCCTATGGAGAATTAGAAAGAGACATCACCCAATGTTACCAACCAGACAATAGACTACTCAACTACTTCTCTATAGGATACTCTCTCCATATGGGTTAGGCTGATGGTTTGCAACTTCCTTTTGTGGCATGAGAGTGTTTTTCTTTTCAGAGGACTGGCACTCAGTCACCTCAAATACCTGACTCCACATATTTGATCTTCAGACTTCCATCTGCTATTTATACTCACCCTCAATCAGGACATGAGAGCTATACCAGCTTTCAGTTACATTCTATAGCTGGTACAAGTTTCATTGACATTCTATGCTTTTTCCCTTTTTTCCTTTCATGGATGCATAACTCCTCCTAAGGTATTCTTGTCTGTTCCTAATCCCTCACACAGATACATGGAACCCCTTTCTATTGTTGCCAACCAGCAAGTGGCTAGAGTCCCTTCACTAGGTAATTGCCAGACTAGGAGTTGTCAGTTTCTAAGAGTTACTATATCTCTAGAACCCACATTCAGTGTAACACTCATCATCAATGCCATCCATTTGTCTATGGCACCCACAGCTTCAAGCCCATACCAAACTTTGCTAACATTGCTGATCTCCCTGGGATTAGTTTCCGCTCTGCCCTGTCCTACACCACTAGGCCCTTTCAGACCCTCTGGACCCCTCAACTTCATGTACTGTGTCACTCCACACATTGCCACCACTGCCTGCCTACCCACCAGAGTCATCCTATCCCTTAGGTATGGTCTCAGGGTTTAGCATCACACTGCCTCTTCCTGTCCACATAACCAAGCCATCTCTTTCCCTGCACCCAGGTTGGTGTGGTGCACCTACCCTATCTGTTACAATCATACCCCTACTGGTCAACACACAGTTAACCTACTACTATGGACACTTGGGACTATGGACATCATCTATCACTGGAGGAAGGATGACCACTCAATTCATTCCTACTCACCAAGGATGGACAACAGGACTATGGGAACACACTGCAGCCAACAAATACTGAAGGACAGATGGGCTGTTGGGTTACTATCCCACAGGGTACTCATTGGAGAATAATCCTATATTTCCAATTATCATCCCAATCTAGACCTGGGAATGGTACCTTGGTAGATGCCACCATCAGACACCACTAATATGCCACCATCACTGCAGATGCCACTGATGCTCCACTATTTCCAATTGCTGAGTTCCAATCCTATTTATATCCATTGCTCTCTTATCACTATTGGTTCAGTACTTATCTATTCCCCAGAGTTATTTCCAATAGCTTGGGAAACCCATTATGCTTTTCCCTTTAAGAGTACCCTTTTCTTAATGGGCCTTGGTCTGTGCACACTTTCCTTATGTATAAATACAGCACCCTTTCTACCTGTTACAATTCACCCTTGTACAACAGGCAATACTACACAATGGCAACCAGGACCGGAAGACTACAATTTAACTTTCCTTATCTATGAAGAACAATTGGACAGAGAGACTATGCAAATGCTAAAAGCTTAAGCAGCCACCCTTTACCAAGAGATGGATAGACTACTGGACTACTACCCAATGGGCTACTTGCTTGCCACTAGCTGTCTAGACTCACTTCTCCCAGATCCAGATCTCTGGGTAGATCTAATGCTTGCATGCTACAGGACAACTTGATGCAGACATGGGAACAGTACCTTGGCAGACACCACCACCATCACTGCAGATGCCACTGATGCTCCATGCTACACTATTTCCAATGGCTGAGTTTCATTCTATTCAATTTCCATTCCTTGCTTCATCAGCAAGTTCTATTTATATCTCTTGTCTTACTCAGATGGGACACCCCAAGGCTTCCCCAAAGATTCCCCCATGCCTACTTTCCTCTTATGGACATTTACCTCTTCCAAGGTACTCTCTCACATATCTCATGATCCACTTACCCCCATCTATATAAAGATGCCCATATGTACCCTATAACCTTAAGTTAGTTCTACACAATCTTATGTGGTGACTAGTGACTGCTCTAGGGAGCCTTAGCTCAAGCAAGACCCTTACTTGTTGAACTCTATCTCTTCTGTTCCCAATCCCTTACCCAGATACATGGAACCCCTTTTTGTTGTTCAACCCCATAGTATTGGCTAGAGTCCCTTTACTGGGTGATTGCCTATTGATCCTATATTGTCCCCTTGCTCTTATGCAGTAGAGATTGTTGATCTCTTCATGAGTATCACCCTTGAGCCTAGAAGACAAGGAGGTTAGCTTCTGGAGTTATCATTAGCCATCACATTAGCATAACACTATCCTATAACTCTAAGTTAGTTCTATGCAATCTTACATGGTGACTAACAACTGCTCTTGGAAACCTTCGGCTATCAAGCAAGACCCTTGTCAACTATCTCTACTGTTCCTGATCCCTCACCCAGATACATGGAACCACTTTACATTGTCAACCCACAGTACAGGCTAGAGTCCCTTCACTGGGTAATCACCTATTGTTGATCCTATATCATCCCCTTGCTCTTATGTGGTAGAGGTTGTTGGTCTCTTTGTGAGTATTACCCTCAAGTCCAGAAGACAGGAAAGGTTAGCTTCTAGGAGTAATCGCTACCATTGTGTTAGCATAACACTATCCATGCCCTCACCACTCCCTCCCACCCCAATACCTGTACCCATACCCACCTCCAAGCCAAGAACAAGCTAAAGAGTGCAGCATGAGTGGAGGAAAAGGACCAAGTGCAGATATATATGTGACATCCTCAAATGATCAAGGCAACATTGTGCACACTCCTTTATGACAGGCAAGTCTAGATTTTCAGGCCAATGCTCTACTTACATGGGTACAGATTGTTTCTCTCATCAACATCTGAGAACAAGGACAAGAATGACAACACAACATCACTGTTGCCATCATCACAATGATATTGTTACACAGAAGCAAATTCTTGTAACTGTGGGCTTGGTATCTCATGAAGAGACCAATAACCTCTACTAGAGGATCAAGGACAAGGGACTAAGGGAACCAGAACAAAGTCTGGGTCAAAGAGGGACCAAGGGACAAGACCAGAGTCTTGGACTGAGGAACTGAGGGGCAAGACCAAAGTCTTGGACTGAGAGACTTAGGGACAAGTGAAGGCTTAGTCACAAGAACTAGCTAGATTGTGTAGATCAAGTGTAAGGACTACTGTACATGGCAGCAAGGTTTAAGTACTGGTATGACTACCATACTAGGAACAATGGAGATCTAGAATACTGGATCATTGCAAGAGAAACAATCAGAAGGCGCTGTCCATGATGAAAATGAAATGTGTATCAAAAGATGACCATGTGGTCAGGAACAGTTACCTTGTGATGGCAGTAAGGAAAAGCAGAATAGGAACACCACTAAGGGAAGGAAAAAGGATGACCATGCAGTCAGGAATGGTATCTTGTGGTGATAGTAGCAAAGAGCAGAAAGAGAACACCACTAGGGGAAAACCAAGGGAACAATAGTGAGGTTGGGACAAAGGAGAACAAGAACTGACAGGGATTGGTCATATTGATATATCCCTGGAAGGACTTCAACATTGTGTGTAAGGGAAACAAATAGGATGGATGAGTTAAGAAAGAAAATTGTAACAGATATCACAGAGATGAGAAGGAAGATGATGACAACACTGACAACACTATTGCTATTGCTATGGTGGCACCACCTTGAAGACAAGGAGGACAGTGGCCACAACCTTGCTGCCATAATGCAGATAAGGATGGCAAGGACACATCACCATGATGACAACACAATGACCCCACCATTGCAATGGCACCACCACAAAGACAAGGAAGTCACGACAACTGCACCATGCAGATGGTGAGGACAAGAATATCATGGTGACAGCACTGCACAGATGACAATGACCAACATCAACATGCCACATCTTCAATTGGGCACGACCATGCCCAAATTGTGTAGTCAAGTTTACTGATAGCTATGAAATACATATAGTACATGATTCTATCCTACAATGAAGTCTGACTTGGAGGAAGGTAGAATTTGTGTTGTGTTGGTTAGCTGACTTGAAGTCGAAAGTCGTGACTAACCGAGTTGGAGTCAAGTCAGTGATGTCATGCCAGCAGCCTGGTGGCGGTTTGGCTAAACCAGGGGTTGTTTTCGACTTGGGCTGGTTTGAAGTCAGAGTTGTAGCAACACTAACACATATACGGAGCCTGTGGCGCGGCGAATAAATGTGCAGATGGTGCGTTAGAGCATCCCTTTGATCGCGCAGAAAATTAGAACCCACCGTACTCACCAGACTTGTTCGTGGGTGGATTGCTTGGGACGAACTCCATCGCTGTCACCAGCTGTACTGTGCTTGCAACTTCCCTTCTGGGGGCGAATTTCAAAGCTTGACTGAGATAGACTACAGGATGCACTATACGTATCGTATCTCGACATATATCATGCCGCTTCACATCTAACCCTCTTCGAATGTACGCACCCTCATCTTGCAGAACGAACACGCACGCCTACGCCGTATCCTCCGTTGAGTGGGACTTCGACCCACCGGCCAAAGGTTCAGGACCGGGACAAGGCGTGCACAACCGCCTGAGGGCGTCCTCAATGGTACCTCATTTGCCCTCATCTCCTCTACATCCCTGATTCGCCACCTCAGACGCGCTCTTGTCCGCCGCCTCGGACAATTATGCCGAGTTGAACGACCGATCCGACACCAGGTGGGATCGTCAACACGAGTCAAGCCTCGGTGGTGAGTATGGCACGTCTGGGTTGCTGGTAACGTTCCGAGCGTGAGGAAAACGACGAAGCGCGCTGGGAAAGTCTTCGAAAACGCGGCGAGTCTGGATGTCTTCTCCTATGGGCACCATGGAATAGACAATCATTACGTGGAAGGAATTGGGCTACGCACCGACAGGGATTGGATTGTTTCGACCACATTGCGCGGTGAGATGCAATTTTTTCGAGGTTGCATCGTTGCCTTCATCTGCGACACTATTAATCTTGAGGCGGCGCTCGAGCCAGACAGTTTTTCGGGTCCTTGGTATGTTCAGCTCGTTGGGCAACTGCATAGAAGCGGACGTGTCAAGACGGATTCTAGAGGCGTGGGGACTCAGCGCGATAAGTCTCGGTCAACTTGCAACCTGAAACGTGGAAACTCCAGGTATGACGAATCTCTGGTGGATGTTGCCCTCGCTCAACGTTCAAGAGTGAGCACCTCACCTCCTTGTGTGCCCTCGCTCAACAGCGAGCACCTCGCCTCCTTGTGTGCCCTCGCTCAACAGCGAGCACCTCGCCTCCTTGTGTGCCCTCGCTCAACAGCGAGCATAACTGTCCTCTCTGCCCCAGGACTTTGATTCCGTGGTCTGACTGTGTCGTGCACCATTTCCTGCGGTCTGAGTTTGTGCCGCGCAGGAATCTCTCCTGGACTTTGAGTCCAACGAGTCTCCCCGTCGCCACC
>JBBPTR010000343.1:0-15642 GCA_038094255.1 Porphyrellus aff. niger
TAGCATTTGATCATGGCAGCATGTGGAGACTAGTTGGTTAGCCAAAATTGACTATCATGCATACATACTTGCATGATTAGCCAGGGATGAACTTAACCTAGCCTTTGCAGGGCAACTGACTTTACTGACATCAATTGATGTGACTGGGAGCAAGACAATCTTCCTTATGAATACTTGCATCTATACCCATGGTATTGCACAACATCAGTCCTGTTACACTAACATGATGGCTAACAATAACCTTCGGAAACTAACCTCCCTGTCTTCCAGGCTTGAGGGTAGTACTCATGAAGAGACACAACAACCTCTACTGTGTAAGAGCAAGGGGACAGTATAGGATCGATAGACAGTTACCCAATAACAGGGCTCTGTTACAATTCACCCGTGGGACACTTCTGGGAAAAACTTCAAGGCATGGCAACCACAACCGGACGTACAGGACAGAGCTTTCCTTATGTATGAGGAACAATGGAGAGGAGACAACATCAACGAGTTGTTAGAGGCACAGGTGGCCACACTACACAAAGAGGACGATGGACTACTGGACTACTTCCCTCTGGGATACAGGATCAGCACCAACCCACCTGATTCCCTCTTACCCGATCCAGATCTATGGATCGATCCAACTCCCAGACTCCACCGTTCCACTTTAGTTGGATGTGGGAGTCGTACCTTGGCATAGGTGCCTTGGCAAACACCACCATCAACTGCAGACACCACTGATGCGCCACTGCTCCACTATTTCATATATCTATTTTATATGCTGAGTTTCATTCTGTTTCATTTCTGTTTCTGGCTTCGTCATATCTATTTATATTTCTCGCTCAGACAGCTTGATCTATCTATTTCCAATTCCATATTTAGGTGGGACACCCCAGGGATACCCCAGGGATACCCCTTTCTCCTCTTTCTGCTTACGGATGTTTACCTCTCCTAAAGCATTCTCTCACATGCTTCGTACTCCGATCTTACACAGTATTTATAGTGCCCATCTTGTACCCTGTAACCTTAAGTTAGTTCTATGCAATCTTACGTGGTGACTATACAACTGCCTTGAGAAAGCTTTGCGCTTTGGGTGAGACCTTTGCTCCTCAAACCTTCTCTTCCCCTCGATCCCTGACCCAGATACTTGGGACCTCTTATCGAGTGGAGCCTTATTGAGATATACGATCTGTCACCCTGTTTCCCTTGTCTCACAGTCACTGCGTCTCTTCATGAGTACCACCCATGTGTGTACAAGGAGGTTAGTTTCTTAAGGTTGTCATTAGCCATAGCGTTAGCGTAACAGGCTCTAGCTTGTGCTGTGGGTTGAACAATGAAGGGAGTTCCATGTATCTGGGTAAGGGATCAGGAATAGAGATAGAGTTCAACAAGTAAGGGTCTTGTCTGAGCTAAGCTCCCTAGGATGGTTGCTAGTCACCACGTAAGATTGTGTAGAACTAACTTAAGGTTACAGGGTATGTATGGGCATCTTTATATAGTGTGGGATAGATGGATCACAAGGTATGTGAGAGAGTACCTTAGGAGAGGTGAACATCTGTAAGAGGAAAGCAGGCATAGGGGAATTCCTGGGGTATCCCATCTAAGTAAGACAAGAGATATAAATAGAACTTGCTGATGAAGCAAGGAATGGAAATTAAATAGAATGAGACTCAGCCATTGGAAATAGTGGAGCTGTAGAGCATCAGTGGTGTCCGCAGTTGATGATGGCGCTTGCCAAGGCACCATGCCAAGGTACTGTTCCCATGTCCACATTAGGTTGTCCTGTGGTGTGTGAGAGTCAGGTCTACCCAGAGATCTGGATCTGGGAGAAGCAAGTCAGGATGGTTGATGGTAAGTGAATAACCCATTGGGTAGTAGTCCAGTAGCCTGTTTGTGTTACGCTAATGCAATGGCTAGACGATAACCTCCAGAGACTAACCTCCTTGAATCCGCACAGGTGGCACTCACGAAGAGGCGCAGCAACTGTGAGTCAAGGGATATGAGTAATGGATCGAATACGGCTCCACTCGAGAAGGTCCCAAGTATCCGGGTCAGGGATCGAGGGAAGAGAAGGTTCAAGGAGCAAAGGGTCTCACCTAAAGCGTGAAGCTTTCCCAAGGCAGTCGTATAGTCACCACATAAGATTGCGTAGAACTAACTTAAGGTTACAGGGTATGGAATGGGTGCTATAAATACTATGAGGGGTTGGAGTATGAAGCGTGCGAGAGAACGCTTTAGGAGAGGTAAACGTCCAGAAGAGGAAAGTAGACGAAGGGGAATCCCTGGGGTTTCTCTAGATAAATAAGGAATTGGAAATAGAGAAAAGGAACCAGTCTCACGAATGATATAAATAGTAAGAGGGATTGCCATAAAGAGAATATGAAATGGAAGGAAACTCAGCAGATGAAATGGTGGCGCATCAGTGGCGTCTGCAGTGATGGTGGCATTCCCAAAGTGGTCATGCCAAGGCACGACTTCCCAGGCCGTCCTAATCCATGTGCTACTTCTCAGGCCCTCCTAATGCGTACAACGTCTTGCCAAAGTGGGATCGATCCAAAGATCTGGATTGGGCAGTAGGGAGTCTGGACGGTTGTTGGCGATACTATATCCCATGGGATGATAGTCCAGCAACAGGTTGTTCTCCGTGTGCAGCCCAGCTGCCTCTGCCTCCAGTAGGTCCGTTATGTCATCGTTCCTCCATTGCTCTACGTAGAGCTTGTAAGCATTGTCCTGTATGTCTGGTTCTGGTAACCATTGTTGAAAGTGCGTCCCGTTAGAGTCTGAGGGGCGGATTGTAACAGTTTGTCTCTTGGTAGAGAGTGGGTGCCTGAGCCTCTAGCTGTTACAATTTTCCTTGTTCACCACTCCATTGTCTTCATTTCCATTCCCTGTGATGTAGAGATCCTTCCTGGACTCTATCAATACAACTTACCTTGTTCTTTCTTTCTTCTTCTGAGTCTGGTACTCACTATTGTCCCCATTGATTCCCCTTAGTGATGTTCATTTCTGCTCTTCTTTCCAGTTGTCACAAGGTAACCATTCCTGACCATATGGTCACTCCTTTGACTTTCCCTTAGTGGTGTTCTCATTCCGCTCTTTGCTCCACTCACCGCAAGGTAACTGTTTCTGACTACATGGTCATCCCTTGATACATGTTTCACCTCCACATGGACAGCACCGCTCCTGATTGTTTCTCTCATAACAGTCTAGTTTCCCCGTCTTCCCTTGTTCCTGGTTTAGTAGTTATCTGGGTACATAAACCTTGCTGCCTTGTATTGTAGTCTTTACACTTGATCTATGTAATCTATGTGGCTCTTGTGACCAAGCTCTCACTTGCCTTAGTCCCTCAGTTGAAGCTTCGCTTCTCCCTCAGTCTGCTAGTCCCAGACTTTGGTCTGTCCCTTAGTCCCCTAGTCAGCAACTGTTCATTGCTTCCTTAGTCCTTAATCCCCCTTTGAGGTCATTGGTCTCTTCGTGAGTATCACCCTTGAAGGTCCCTTGGTTACTAGACTCGCATCTGCATAACACTAGCATTTGTGCAGTCTCCCTATCCCATTGTTCCTTATAATTTAAGAAGGTCAAATCGAAGTTGTCCAGTCCCAGTTGCCATTGTGGAGTGTTGCCCATTGTTACACAGATGCAAGTCTGGCAACCAAGGGCTTGAGGGTGATGTTGGAATTTGTAGATAGCAAACAGTGTGTGGTCATACAGCCACCATATTATATAAGCATGTAGATGTGTTGAACCTACATACTGTACCATTTATAAATGAGTCACCACTAGAGTATTCCCCAGTTGACTTCACTACAGTCATTGAGACTTAATCTTATCTACAGGTGATACTCATGAAGAGACCAACAACCTCTACAAGGGGATCAAGGATCAAGGATATGACCTTGGTCATAGACTAAGGGGACTAAGGGACAAACTGAAGTCTGGACTAAGGGAACAATGGGAGAAGTGTGAGCTTCAACTGAGGGTCAATGGGCAAACAGGAGCTTGGTCACAAGAGCTAGTGTTGATTGCGTATGTACTAAGTGTAAGGTTCTACTGTACATGGTAGTGATACTTAGTACATATCTTGGATAGACGTGGTGTGACTATGGGGAGCAATGGAGAGGGATCCAAAAGGAAAGGCTAACTACTAAGCGAATGTGGAATGGAGAAAGTAGGTTAGCAATATGTCAAGAGGGGAAGCTAACAAGTGGAGTGAAGGAGGAGAGCGACACGAGTTAGCATGCGAAAGGAAGTAACTAGGGATCTGTGTTACACTAATGCGATGGCTAACGATAACCTTGAGAAGCTAACCTCCTTGTCTCTGGTTTGAGGGTGGTACTCACAAGGAGATGCAGCAACCTCTATTAGGCAAAGAGCAAGGGCAACGGTATGTCCCTCTGGACTAGGATTGATAGTTCCTCCTCTGAGAATGGGCTCCACTTGAATGAAAAGAGGTTCCACATATCTGGGTAAGGGATCGGGAACAGATAGAGTTTGAGGAGCAAAGGTCTTGCCTGTAAAGCTGGGAAGCTTCCCTAGGTGGTTGTATAGTCACCATATAAGATTGCATAGAATTAACTTAAGGTTACAGAGTACATATGGGCATCTTTATATAGTGTGGGATAAGCAGAGTACGAAGTGCACAAGAGAGCACTTTAGAAGAGGTAAATGTCCATAAGAGAAAAGGAAGCATAGGGGAATCCCTGGGGTGTCCTGTCTGAGTAAGACAAGAAATATAAATAGAACTAGCTAATGAAGCAAGAGATATAAATAGAGCTTGCTGATAAAGCAAGAAACGGAAATGAATCAGAATGAAACTTAGCATATGAAATAGTGGAGTGGTGGCACATCAGTGGTATCTGCAGTTGATGGTGGCATGATGGTGGCGCCTGCCAAGGTACCATGCCAAGGTACCATTCCCACATCTGGACTAGGTAGTCCTGTGGCATGTGAGAGTTGGATCTACCCAGAGATCTGGATCTGGGAGAAGTGAGTCTGGACAGTTAGTGTTACAATCCACCCTTCGGACTTCAATGGGACGCACTTTCAACTATGGTTACCGGAACCGGACATACAGGACAACGCTTACAAGCTCTACATGGAACAATGGAGATGTGACAGCATCATGGACTTGCTGGAGGCTGAAGCAGCTGGGCTGCACACGGAGAATGATGGGCTGCTGGACTACTATCCCACGGGGTACAACATTACCACCAACCGTCTGGACTCCCTACTCCCCGATCCAGATCTTTGGGTCGATCCCACTTTGGCAAGACGTTGTACGCATTAGGAGGGCCTGAGAAGTAGCACATGGATTAGGACGGCCTGAGAAGTCGTGCCTTGGCACGACCACTTTGGGAATGCCACCATCACTGCGGACGCCACTGATGCGCCACCATTTTATCTGCTGAGTTTCACTCCATTTCATATTCTCATTATGGCAATCCCTTTTACTATTTATATCAGCCGTGAGACTGATTCCTTTTCTCCATTTCCAATTCCTTATTTATCCAGGGAAACCCCAGGGATTCCCCTTTGTCTACTTTCCTCTTCTGGACGTTTACCTCTCCTAAAGCGTTCTCTCGCATGCTTCATACTCTGACCCTTCATAGTATTTATCGCGCCCATTTCGTACCCTGTAACCTTAAGTTAGTTCTACACAATCTTATGTGGTGACTATACAACCGCCTTGGGAAAGCTTCGCGCTTTAGACGAGACCCTTTGCTCCTCAAACCTTCTCTTCCCTCGATCCCTGACCCGGATACTTGGGACCTTCTTGAGTGGAGCCATATTCGATCCATCACCTGTATCCCTTGACTCACAGTCGCTGCGCCTCCTCGTGAGTGCCACCTGTGCGGATTCAAGGAGGTTAGTTTCTCGAGGTTATCGTCTAGCCATCGCATTAGTGTAACAGTTAGTGGCCAGTGAGTATCCTTCTGGGCAGTAGTCTAGCAGTGTGTTTGTCTCTCAGTAAAGCTCTGCCTCTTGTACTTCCAGTAGTGACATTATCTCTCCATCCCATTGTTGGTTGTCCATAGAGAAGAAGGTTGAGTAGTTGTCCAGTCCCAATATCCATGTTGAAAAAGATTGACCTGTGGTCCGGGGGTGTATTGTAACAATCTGTGTAATGAAGGAGCTAACAAACTGAGTGAAGGTGAAGAGTGAGGTTGGTTAGCATATGAAGAAAAGTGGTTAATGATCTGCACAATGAGAAGGCTAACAGACAGAGTAAATGGAGAGGAGTGAGGTCAGTTAGTGTGTGAAGACAGGTGGGTATTCATGGACTAAGGAAGGGCCTTGGTATAGGCAGTGAAGGAATGTGAAGTGAGTGACAAGGGAAGGGATTCCCAAATGGTAATCAGTTGGTAACAAGGAAAAAGAGTGGTATAAACGCAAGGATTGTAACACCTATAGTACAAGGGTGAATTGTAACAAGTCCTGCTATCCCACTTGTGTGTTTGGTCCTTGAATCATTCTATGTTAACAATATCTTGATTCCACTGATGGCTGAATATAAACACAAGTTCACAGACAAAGAGGTGCTGAATCTATTAATAAAACAACCACTCATTACAAATATCTCCCATTATGCTGAAGCAATGGCTTCCAGCATCAGCAAACTGTCCTTTCTCATTAGCCAAGCCTATAGCTCCCTGTAGATTTAGCCAAACTTAGCTGAGCCTACAGTACATATGTCCAGACTGCTCCATGCTATCATGCACTTCCCTTACAGTGACTTCCAAAACCCTTTCAATGTTTGCACTAAATGCAGTGTGATGCAATAATGGGTGGGAATTTCGCTTATGTTTGGTAAAACCAAAAATAGTAATTGCTCTTGGCTACTGGTCAAGCTAGGAATCACTTGATTTGGTCCAGTGGTAGTGGAGATATGACCAATTTAAAACAGCAATACCATTGAAAGGGTTTTGGCACTTTTGAAAGGGAACAGGTATTTTGGGTATATTAGTACTTGGTATAGCCCCCCTTTGCCCTGAGCACTGCCTGGATCCTTCTAGACATGCTTTCAATTAACTTCTGACACTCTGCAACTGGTATACCCTCCCATTCCATCTTCACTCTATTCCAAAACTTCTCCATTCCTTTAGAGAGGTGTTCATAGTCACCAAGCCTTCTTTTGAGATAACCCTAGTTGTGTTCTAAGGGGTTCAAGTCAGGAGACTATGCAGGCCATACCATGGTTCTAAAATCCTACTTCTTTAACCACTTCTTGACCTTTTTGCAGATATGTTTGGGGTCATTGTCTTGCTGAAAGATAATATCAGAGGAATTGAGACCATAATACTCTGTTGGAGATAAATAAGTACTGGACCAATAGCGATAAGAGAGCAGTAATAAATAGATGATGAAGCAAGGAATGGAAATTAAATAGAATGAAACTCAGCCATTGGAAATAGTGGAGTGTTGGAGCATCAGTGGCATCCGCAGTTGATGGTAACACCTGCTAAGGCACTGTGCCAAGGTACTGTCTTCCATGTCTGGACTAGGTAGTCCTGTAGCATGCAAGTGTCAGATCTACCTAGAGATCTGGATCTGGGAGAAGCGAATCTGGATGGTTAGTGTTACAATTTTCTCCCTTGTTCCCAATCTTGTGCTACTTCTCGTTCCTTGCGACGTAGAGATCCTCCCAGGGTTATTCCAATATGACGTGCAATGCTCCATTCTTCTCTTCCTCCATTCTCCATTCTCTGTTGTCTTTCTTGACCTTCCCTAGTGATGTTCTTCTCCGCTTCTCTCCAGCCGTCACAAGGTAACGTTCCTGACCATATGGTTAATCGCTTCCTTTCCCATAGTGGTGTTCTATTTCCGCTCTTCTCTATCACCACTGCATGGTAACTGTTCCTGACCATATGGTCATCCTTTGATACGTGTTTCACTTTCACATGGACAGCATCCCTCCTGACCGTTTCTCTCACAACGGTCTAGTCTCCCCGTATTCCATTGTTCCTGGTTTGGTAGCTACTTCGCTATATAAACCTCGCTGTCATGTATTATAATCTTTACACTTGATCTGCGCAATCTACGCTAGCTCTTGTGACCAAGCCTCGCTTGTCTCTAGAACCCTCAGTCAAAGCTCTTCGCTTCTCCCTCAGAACCTTTAGTCTAGACTTTGGTCTATCCCTCAGAACCTCTAGTCTGCGTCTGTTCGACACATCCTTAGTCCTTGATCCCCTTTGTGGTCGTTGGTCTCTTGGTTACTAGACTCGCGTCTGTGTAACAAAAGATCAAGTGTCTCCTACGTCCCACCTATCTAGGTGTCGGACCGCCCCATAGTCACCATAGCCCCCAGATCATTCAAAGTCCCAGAATCCGACAAGGAAGACCTCCCGTCAGCCCCAGAACCTCAGAAGCCAACTCCCCTAGTCTCAGCTCTCCCTTCTAGACGAAGGATCACCGGAAGAACCTCTAGTTCTATCCCAGTACCCCAGAACCCAACACCAGACCTCAGTGCCCTACAGCGCCTCTTCCAATGCGCCACCCAAGTCCCACAGTCATCCCCAGTGTCCACTGAGCCATCGCGACCTAAGACCCCAGAGTCCGCTGAGACATCACGACCCACCCCCATAGTCATTGACCCGCCTTCCAGAGCGGCCACCCCGCCTCTTGCCGTAGTACCCTACGTCCCTAGAACCCAAACGCCCCAGCCCCCAAAGACCCTGTCGCTCCCCATGTCCACTTCCATCACAGAAGTTAAAGCCGCCCTCCCTGACTCCTTCAATGGAGAACCAGCAGACGCCTCCCGATGGATCAAGGCCATGAAGGCCTACTTCACCATCAATGGAAAGATCTACACCACCAACGAGACCGAGATGGTCACCACCATCAATCGCTTGAACCATGGAAGGGGAATTCCCTTCTCCGAGAAATGGTACAATAAGTTAGCCAACTCCTCTGTAGACGCCGCAGAGAAAACCTTCGACAAGTTGGTGGATGATTTCACCACCACCTTCTACCCCTTCGACATCAAAGATGAAGCCTGTCGTAAGATTAAGAAACTCCATCAGACCCGAAAGGGACCCTTCAAAGATGGATTCCAAGAATACATCACCGACTTCCAGAACCTAGTCGCTCGAGCTGAACTCACTGATGAAGAAACCATCATCGACTATTTTGCCACAGGACTTGACCTGTTTATCGTCAAGCTAATCCTCGGTATTGACACAGAACCCACCACCCTAGACAGTTGGATCACCAAAGCCAAGAAATTCCACGCCCAGAAGATGAAGATGAAGGCCCATGACGGTGGGAAACCTATCTCTTCCGTATCCTCAAACTCTTGTTCCACTCCCATCAAAGACCCCTATGCAATGGACGTTGACGAAGTCACGTTCAAACCTGGGAAACTCACCCCCACTGAACGCGCTTGTTGCTTCAAAGAAGGACGATGCTTACGCTGCCGAAACAAAGGACACGTCGCAGCCCAATGCCCCAAATTCACCAACAACACCCCTCGCCCTCAGAATTTTAGAACGGTTCAGACCGTCGCCACTACTCCAACTGCTACTACCATGCAAGCCGTCACTCCACCAGCACCTACCCCTACTCCCAAGACCCTCTCACCCATTGAAGCCTATCTCAACGAGTTGAAAACCCAGGGAAAAGGAGACGATGAAGTCCTTCAAACTCTGAAACTTTGTTACAAAGAAGAACCAGTTGAAATCAACCATGTCATCGGTCAGGATTTTTGAACAGGGAAGTCATCTCGACGTCTACTTCCCCTACTAGTCATCATGTATTACGTGCCAAAGTGAATGAATTGACTATTCAACTCCCACTAAAGCTCGAACATGACGAACGAACCGTCGACACCACCGCGCTCCTCGATTCTGGAGCAACTGATAACTTCATCGACATTGGACTTCTCTCCCGGATCAAATCCCCTCTTCGTAAACTTGCTCGACCAATAACTGCGTACAATGTTGATGGAACACCCAACCACAAAGGAACCATCAAATGGTCAACTCAAGTCAAGGTCATTCTCCCCACCCACATGGAAACATTGTCCCTCTTGGTCCTAAGCCTCGGAAAACCTCGTCTCATCCTCGGAATGCCATGGCTCCGAAAATGGAATCCTCACGTCGATTGGATCTCCTCCTCGCTCACCATGCCTAACACCTTGGTCGAACCCGCTCCTGTCAACTCCTACCCCTCGCACCATGTTCTTCAGTACCTCGGACTCGATGTCGATCAAAAGATCGCCCGATGATGGGAAAAACGGTATAATCCTGAGGTCGATGCGTCTCTTCATGAGTACCTCCCTCAGGACGAAACCTCAGTATCTCGTCACATCAACAAGGTCACTATCTCTACGGAACTAGCACAACAACAGGTCAAAGAAGTCCACGAAATCCCGGAGTGGTGTAGAGACTATGCCGACGTTTTCGCCAAAGCCACTCATAACAAACTTCCCCCACATTGATCCTATGATCACACCATCGAATTAAAACCATCCTTCATCCCCAAGATTGCTAAAATCTACCATTTGAACCCTGCTGAACGAAAAGCTTGCGAAGCGTTCGTCGAGGAACATCTCAAAACCAGTCGCATCGTCCCATCCAAGTCCCCTCAGGCATCCCCATTCTTCTTCGTTCCCAAGAAGGATGGCACGCTTCGCCCCTGTCAAGACTATCGGTACCTCAACTCGCACACTATCCGGAACGCCTACCCTCTTCCCATCATCTCTGAACTCGTTGACGACATGAAGAACTCCACCTGGTTCACTAAGTTCGACATTAGATGGGGGTATAACAACATCCGGCTGCGAGAAGAAGACCAATGGAAGGCTGCCTTCATCACTCCCCTTGGACTCTTCGAACCCACGGTAATGTTCTTCGGCTTCAGCAACGCTTCCCCAACATTCCAAGCCTTTATGAACCACATCTTCGCCGACTACATCGCTCAGAAATGGTTGAACATTTACATGGATGACATGGGTATACACACCAAAGACGATCTTGCCCTTCACCACCATTGAACCCGCCTTGTCCTTCAATGACTTCGAGAACATCAGCTTTCCCTGAAACTATCGAAATGTACCTTTGACACCCAGCGAATGGAGTTCCTTGGTCTTATCATCGGTCATGGAAAAGTAGAAATGGACCCCATTAAGCTTGCCGCCATTAAGGATTGGAAACCACCCACTTCGGTCAAAGGAATTCGCTCCTTCCTAGGGTTCGCCAACTTCTACCGCAAGTTCATCCCTAACTTCTCCAATGTCGTCGCCCCTCTCAACCTCCTCACTCGCAAAGATGAACCATGGAATTGGATCCCTCTTCAGCAGAAAGCCTTCGACACCCTAAGAACCATCTTCTCTTCCACCCCAGTGCTCCAGATCCCAGATGTCACTCGACCATTCACCCTCATGACCAATGCATCCCTCCTCACAGCAGGTGCCATCCTGCTACAAACTGATGCCAACGGAGATCTTCACCCATGCACTTACTTCTCCAAGACCTTCGCCCCAGCAGAATGAAACTATGACATCTACGATAGGGAACTTCTCGCCGTTATTCTCACCTTAGATGAGTGGTGCCCCTACCTCCTCGGTACCTCCCACCCAGTCACCATCATCACCGATCACAAGAACCTCTCCTACGTCAAGGATCCTTGGAAACTCTCCCGACGACAAGCGCGTTGGGCCACCTTTATGCAAGATTTCGACATCCTCTGGCAGGTCACCCCAGGAACGCAAATGGGACCGGCAGACGCTCTTTCTTGTAAAGACACTGTAGACACCTCCCTTGACAACAACGACGTCGCCATCTGTCCTACTCCTCACGTTATCAATGCCCTTGACCTCGCCATTGTTGACAAGATTCGTCAATCTTCCCCCTCGGACCCTCTCGTTCTCAAAGCCCTGGACGCCCTCCACGACGGCACCCCCCTCTTCCCTCGATCCTCCTTGGCCAATTGGGCTTTCGAAAATGGATGTCTTTATTTCAAAAACCGACTCTACATTCCCCCAGATGAACACACCTCCATCCTCCATGCTATCCACTCCTCCCCAGCCTCTGGTCACGCCGGCCAATTTCATACTCAAGCACTTGTCGAACGCGACTTCTGGTGACCTGGACTATCCTCCTTTGTCCATAATTTTGTTGCTGGCTGCGCCATCTGCCAGCAAAACAAGGTCAACACTCACCCCACAGTTCCACCCTTATCCCCTATCGCCTCCGCTACCACGCTCCCTTTCAAACAGGTCTCCGTGGATCTCATCACGGATCTTCCCGTCGCTAAGGGACATGATTCTCTCATGGTCGTGGTAGACCATGGACTTAGTAAGGGGGTGATTCTTGTCCCTTGTTCCAAAACCATCAACGTCGCTGGCATTGCCCTCCTCTTTTTCAATAATGTCTTCCGCCGATTTGGTCTCCATGACACCCTCATCTCCGATAGAGGCCCACAATTCACATCTGCCTTCGCTCTAGAACTTGCTAGACTCCTAAACTACAATGTACGACTCTCTACCGCCTACTACCCACAGACTGATGGTCAGACCGAACAAACCAACCAAGAAATCGAAACCTATCTACAAATCTTCTGTGCCAATTACCCTCAGAAATGGATCGACCTCTTAACCACTGCTGAATTCCACCATAACTCCGTCCCTCACAACTCCACCAAGAAGTCACCTTTCTCCCTGATCCTTGGATATGAACCGTGTTCATATCCCCCTTTAGGAAAAACTTTCCTTCCTGCCTTAGAAACCCACTTATTGACCCTAGAAGAAGCACGAAAAGAAGCCCTCGCTTCTCACGACACTGCCCATCACATCATGATGGAACGCTCCACCAGACACTTTAAACCCTTCAAGGTCGGATCTAAAGTTTGGCTTGAAGCCACTAATCTCCGCCTTCGATACCCCCATCAAAAACTCGCCCCCAAACGCCATGGACCCTTCGAAATCCTTCGAGTACTTTCTCCTCTCGTTTACCAACTACAACTTCCTCCATCCTGGAAGATCCACGACGTATTCCATGCCTCTTTACTCTCCCCATACTGAGAAATGGAAACCCATGGTCCCAACTATCCCTGACCTCCGCCAGATCTCATTAACTCCGAAGAGGAATATGAAGTTGATCGGATCATTTCTCACAAAGGCATGGGAACACGACGACAGTACCTAACCGCATGGAAAGGCTATCCATCGTCGGAGAACACTTGGGAACCTGAACTAAATCTCCGACATGCTCCCCTCATTCTCCAAGAGTATAAAAACACCCTCTCGACCTAAACCAAAGAAACCTAAACCATCTCTCGCATCTCAAGAAACCCCCCACGAACAACTCCATTGGTACTTCTGCAAGCTCGACTATTGTCGTTACCACGACAAATACTGATTGTTCCCTCGACTCGATGGTCTCTTCGTGAGTATCTCGTCGTTCGAACAATCCCAAGGTACGTATTTGCATGCCAATCGCTAGAATCTACCCTGGAGATATCTCTTACAACCCCATCAAGCTCATCATCACCTGTGTCATCCTATTCATTCTTTGCTTCCCCGTCTTTGCTTTACTGATCTTCCTTTGGTACCTACATTTCAAATCCTAAAAAGAATGGCCATTCTCATGCCATCTCTTCGCTCTACCTCCCCCATTCTTGGTCGAAAAGTCTATCCCCAATTTCTACCCTTTACCTTCGCCATTCAACTTTTTGTATACATCCTCTCTGACACACACACCACCTTCCTCATTGAACGACTCCCTGACTTCCAGAACAACCTTTTACTCCCTCATTTGATACATATCTTTCATGCCTTGCTATCTCTCATGCGTTACCATAATTTGTCCGTTCCCAATGATCTCCCTGCAGTCTTCGCTGCCCCCCTTCGTGTATCTGCCCATGACATCATCTATCGAACCCTACATGCCATCTATGTCGCCGATTTCGCCCTCCTTGTCAATCAACTAGCACCTGAAGATGTCCTTCCCATCTTCCGTCGCATATACCTATCCATGAATCAAGACCAACAGGAACGTTATGTGTCTCGCCTCCCGGAGGACGACTCACCCAGACCATTACCTATACCTCCTTTTAGTCCCTCTGAACCCTCTCCTCCAGCCACTCAACCCGGCAGCCCCACTCTTGACATCCCTGCTGTCAACCGGTTTCAATCCTATGTGGCCATCGTTGATGGGCGAACAGTCATTGATTCCCCAACCAACATCCTCCCTGACGTAGCACCGCGCCCCCCTGCCCCTGCAGACTTGTTCTGCCACTTTTGCCACAACAAGGGACACTACTTTGAGGACTGCTTACAATATAACTGCCCCATCTGCGACGATCCCCAGCCTGGACATCATGCCCAACAATGTCTTATCATCCGCTGTTCCTACTGCCGTCACTGGGGTCATACTCCCCGATGTTGTCCTTGACGAAGATGCGCGGAATGCGATGATCCTGGTCATATCTATGATGACTGCCCCTTGCGACCTCGTGCTGACCCCACTGACGACTACTCTAACGTGGCAGATTAGCTTCGAGACTGGGCTTCGAAGATACAATGGGGGTAATGTTACAATTTTCTCCTTTGTTCCCAATCTTGTGCTACTTCTTGTTCCCTGCGACGTAGAGATCCTCCCAGGGTTATTCCAATACGACGTGCAATGCTCCATTCTTCTCTTCCTCCATTCTCCGTTCACCGTTGTCTTTCTTGACCTTCCCTAGTGATGTTCTTCTCCGCTTCTCTCCAGCCGTCACAAGGTAACGTTCCTGACCATATGGTTAATCGCTTCCTTTCCCATAGCGGTGTTCTATTTCCGCTCTTCTCTATCACCACCACATGGTAACTGTTCCTGACCATATGGTCATCCTTTGATACGTGTTTCACTTTCACATGGACAGTGTCCCTCCTGACCGTTTCTCTCACAACGGTCTAGTCTCCCCGTATTCCATTGTTCCTGGTTTGGTAGCTACTTCGCTATATAAACCTCACTGTCATGTATCATAATCTTTACACTTGATCTGCGCAATCTACGCTAGCTCTTGTGACCAAGCCTCGCTTGTCTCTAGAACCCTCAGTCAAAGCTCTTCGCTTCTCCCTCAGAACCTTTAGTCTAGACTTTGGTCTATCCCTCAGAACCTCTAGTCTGCGTCTATTCGACGCATCCTTAGTCCTTGATCCCCTTTGTGGTCGTTGGTCTCTTGGTTACTAGACTCGCGTCTGCGTAACACCAGTACCCCCGAACCCAACCCCAGACCTCAGCGCATTACAACAACTTTTTTAACACACTGCACAAACACCACAGTTACCCCCAGTGTCTGCTGAGCCATTGTGACCTAAGACCCTGGAGTCCGCTGAGACATTGCAACCCACACCCATAGTCATTGATTCACCCTCCAGAACAACTACACCACCTCCTGTCCCAGTCCCACAGAATCCTCAGATCACCTTCATACCCTAGAACCCCAAACCTAAGACACCCCACCCCCTAGAACTACCCTGTCACCTATGTCCACCACTGAAGTCAAAGCCACTCTCCCTGACTCCTTCAATGGAGAACCCACCGATGCCTCCTGATGGATTAAGGCCATGAAGGCCTACTTCTCCATCAATGGGAAGCTTTACCCTGATGATGATTCCAAAATGATAACCACTCTCAACCACCTTAACCAAGGAAGGGGAGTTCCCTTTTCTGAAAAGTG
>JBBPTR010000344.1:0-15615 GCA_038094255.1 Porphyrellus aff. niger
GGAGATATGACCAATTTAAAACAGCAATACCATTGAAAGGGTTTTGTCACTTTTGAACTGGTCACCAGGATCTTAATTAAATCAAGGTATAATTGATGTTGTTTGGCTATACAAACAAATATATACATATAAATATCACATTTGAGTTGAAAAAGCCCACACACTCCTTGATTTCACAGTCAGATCCCTTTCTCTTACTTAATTGAAAACTATCCTCTCTATGCTTGATGCTGGCCATTCTAGTGAAGCTATTGCCAAGCAAACTGGTGTCAGCCCTGCAATAATATCCAGACTTTATTCTAAGAAGCATTCTGGACTTTTCAAGTCTACTAGTGGTCATCCTTCTATACTTTTCTCTACCAATATTCATTATGCTCAATACCTTATCTCTACTGGCAAGGTTTAAAACACTGTTCAGGTACCCAAAGCACTTGCTATTATCATCAATAAATCTCTCTCTTCCAATACCATCTGCCAGCAATTGGACTGGTATAAAAATCCTCCCTTCTCTCTACAAAGCATTGTAAGGCTTGCTTGGACTTTGCCTATGCTCATAGGGACTGGACCATAGAGGACTGGAAGGAGTTAATATGGTCTAATGAGATCATAATTAATTACCTAGGGTCAAATGGGTACAAGTGGATATGGAAAAAGCAGGAAGGGGGGCTTAGTAATAGACTGGTAGAACAAACCCTTGAGTTTGGTGAAGAAACTCACATGATATAGGGCTATATAACTTGGGAGGGGATTGGATTTGCAACCAATATTGATGGTAGGATGGATGGGGACCTATACCTTCAAATTCTGAAGGATGAACTCCATTAAACCTTGGAGTATTATGATCTCAATCCCTCTGACATCATTTTTCAGCAAGACAATGACCTCAAGCATACCTGCAAAAAGATCAAGGAGTGGTTAGAGAAGAAGGATTTTAGGACCATGGTATGTCCTGCACAGTCTCCTGACTTGAACCCCTTAGAACACAACTGGATTATCTCAAAAGAAGGTTTGGTGACCAAGAACATCCCCTAAAGAAATTAAGGAGTCTTTAAATAGAGTGAAGAAGGTATACCAGTTGCAGAGTGTCAGAAGTTGATTGAAAGCATGCCTAGAAGGATCCAGGCAGTGCTCAGGGCAAAGGGGAGCTATGCCAAGTACTAATATACCCCAAATACCTGTTCCCTTTCAAAAGTGGCAAAACCCTTTCAATGGTATTGCTGTTTTAAATTGGTCATATCTCCATTGCCACTAGACCAAATCACGTGATTCATAGCTCGGCTAGTAGCCAAGAGCAAGTACTATTTTCAGTCTCACCAAATATAAGTGAAATCCCCACCCCTTATTGCATCACACTTCACACACTACATTTAGTGCAAACATTGAAAGGGTTTTGGAAGTCACTGTAACTTCATTTTGGACACCAGGACCCACTCATGATTTCTTCACTCTTTCCACTCTTGCCAATGACAAACACTGGGAGATAGAGGTCACTTTGATGCTAGAGGCTCAAGCCACTAGCCTATACCAGGAAACAGATGGACTATTGGACTACTGTCCAATGGGATATTTGCTGGCTACCAATTGCCTAGACTCACTCTTTCCAGATCCAGATCTCTGGCAGGACCCAACTCTGGCAAGGCACAAGACCACCTGATCAGGACAAAGTAGATCAGTTCCTTAGCAGCAGAGACACCATTGATATGCCACCATCACTGTGGACACCACCAATGCACCACTATTTCCAATAGTGTTACACAGACGCGAGTCTAGTAACCAAGGGATCTTCGAGGGTAATACTCACAAAGAGACCAACGACCTCAAAGGGGATCAAGGACTAAGGATACGACCAACATTCATAGACTAAGGGGACTAAGGGGGACAGACCTAGGTCTGGACTAAGGGAACTGAGGGAGAAGCAAAGGCTTTGACTGAGGGACTGAGGACAAGCAGGAGCTTGGTCACAAGAGCCACATAGATTGCATAGATCAAGTGTAAGGACTATGATATAGGGCAGCAGGGTTTATATAGCTTATGACTACTAAACCAGGAACAATGGAAGATGGGGAAACTAGACCGTTGTGAGAGAAACGGTCAGGAGGGATGCTGTCCTTGTGGAAGTGAAACATGTGTCAAGAGAATGACCATATGGTCAAGAACGGTTACCTAGCGACGGCAGTAATGAAGAGCGGAAGGGGAACACCATTTAGGGAAAGGGAAGAGATGACCATGAGGTCAGGAACAGTACCTTGTGACGACTGGAGTGAAGAGTGGAAGAGAACATTACTAAGGGGAATTAATAGGAACAATTGTGAGTACTGGACTCAGAAGAAGAAAGAAGGAACAAGCTTCATCATGATGATAGAGTCCAGGAAGGATCTCTACATCGCAAGGGATAGTGATGAAGAGTATGAAGTGATGAATGAGGAAAATTGTAACAAATAGCTGAGTTTCATTCTATTTAATTTCCATTCCTTGCTTTATCAGCAAGTTCTATTTATATTTCTCATTGTACTCAGACAGAATTCCCCAGGGATTCCCCTATGCCTATTTTCCTCTTATGGACATCTATCTCTCCTAAAGTACTCTCTCACATACCTCATGATCCTTTTATCCCCACATATATAAAGACACCCATACATACTGTTACAATTTTCCTCCTTCATCGCTTCATGCTCTTCATCTCCCTTCCCTGTGATCTGGAAGTCCTTCCTGGACTCTTTCAACATGATCTAGCCTGCTCTTTCTTTCTCCTTCTGAGTCCGGTACTTACTATCATTTCTATTGATTCCCCTTAGTGACATTCCTTTTCCGCTCTTCACTCCAACCATCACAAGGTAACGTTCCCGACCGTATGGTCAACCTCTTCCTTTCCCACAGCGGTGTTCCACTTCCGCTCTTCTCTACTGCCACTGCATGGTAACCGTTCCTGACCTTATGGACATCTTTTGATATGTGTTTCCCTTCCACATGGACAGCGCCCCTCCTGATCATTTCTCTCACAACGGTCTAGTTTCCTTGCCTTCCATTGTTCCCTGTTTAGTAGCTACTTAGCTATATAAACCTCGCTGCCTGTATCATAGTTCTTTACACTTGATCCGCGCAATCTACATAGCTCTTGTGACCAAGCTCCCGCTTGTCTCTAGTCTCTCAGTCGAAGCCTTTGCTTCTCCCTCAGTCCCCTTAGTCTAGACTTCGGTCTATCCCTCAGTCTCCTCTTAGTCCACATCTATCTGACGCATCTCAGTCCTTGATCTCCCTTTGTGGTCGTTGGTCTCTTCGTGAGTATCACCCACGAAGATCTCTTGGTTACTAGACTTGCGTCTGCGTAACACATACCCTATAAACTCTAAGTTAGTTCTACACAATCTTACATGGTAACTAGCAACTGCTTTGAGGAAACCTTAGTTCCAAGCAAGATTCTCTCTGTTAATATACTCATCTGTTCCCAATCCCTTGCCCAGATATGAGGAACCTCTTTTTATCTTCAACTAGTACCAGAGGCTAAAGTCCCTTTACAGGGTAAACTGCCTAAACTCTTCATCATTGTTTCCCTTAGCCCCTTACTGATAGAGATTGTTGGTCTCTTCATGAGTATCACCCTCAAGCCCACTAGACTGAGATTAGTTGTCAAGGTTGCCTAGCTGCTGCATTAGTGTAACAGCCACCAAAGAACTTGAGAAACTTTTAAAGAGAATAACAATGGAATGAGGCAAGATAGAAATTGAGGAATGTTAAAGATGACTAAGATGCATGTGTAGGAGGCTAGAGGTAGTGATTAAGGTCAAGAGAAGGCATACTAAATACTAAACTCCAAAATTGTGATGATGCTCAAATAAGTGTCCCAATGACATATCCCTTTGGAGTGATCATATCTCAATGCCATGGTAACCAAATTACATGATAAGGTACTTATTGTCTAGATAAGAGTTAGGGCTATTATTTGTTATGCTAATGCAGTGGCTAACAATAACCTCCAGAAGCTAACCTTCTTGTCTTCCAGACTCAAGGGTGGTACTCACGAAGAGACACAACAACCTCTACTAAGTAAGATCAAGGGGATGGTATAGGATCAGTCTATAGGCAATCACCCGTGTAGGGACTCTAGCCTAGTACTGCATAGGTTGAATAATGAAAGGAGTTCCTTGTATCCAGATGAGGGATCGGGAACAGCGATAGAGTTCAATGAGTAAAGGTCTCACCTGAGCTTAGGCTCCACAAGGCAGTCACTAGTCACCACGTAAGATTATATAGAACTAACTTAAGATTACAGGGTATGTATGGGCATCTTTATATAGTGTGGGATATACAGAGTACAAAGTGCACTAGAGAGCACTTTAGGAGAGGCAAATGTCCATAAGAGGAAAGTAGGCATAGGGGAATCCCTGGGATATCCCTGGGGTGTCCTGTCTGAGTAAGACAAGAAATATAAATAGAACTGGCTGATAAAGCAAGGAACAGAAATTAAATAGAATGGAACTCAGTATATGAAATAGTGGAGCAGTGGTGCATCAGTGGCATCTGCAGTTGATGGTGGTGTGATGGTGGTGCCTGCCAAGGTACCTTGCCAAGGTAGTGTTTACATGTCTGGACTAGGTTGTCCTGCAGTGTGTGAGAGTCAGATCTACCCAGAGGTCTGGATCTGGGAAATGCAAGTCTGGACAGTTAGTGGCCAGTGAGTACCCCAATGGGTGATAGTCCAACAACCTGTTGGTCTCTTGGTAGAGCAACACTGCTTGTGCCTCTAACATCCATGTGAACTCTCCATCCCATTGTTCTCCATAGATTAGAAAGGTCGAGTCATAGTCTTCTGGTCCCAGTTGCCATTGTGTAGTAGTTGTTCCCATGGTGATGCTGGGGCAAATTATAACATTATTGACCCTGCAAGGTGTTGAGCTAACTCCTTCTGGTTCTTTTATAAATAATAAGTCTTTTAAAATGACCCAACATTGGGACACTTTTTTTAGCCACCATACATTCAATCACTTATCATTGCAACACTAAAGTCTCATATGGGTGAAGACCTTAGAAGACAAGTTTAAGTGTTTACTGGAAGCTATCACTTCAGCATAACAGGCTCCCACCACACTTTAAAACTCAATACTAAAACCAGTACTACCCTAGTTTTTACTGGAGAACAATGTACATCCGTATACATTACAATTTTCTTTCTTCATATGTCTACCCTTTTTGTCTCCATTCCTTATGACACTGAAGTCCTTCCAGGACTGCATCAGTATGACTTATCTCTGTCATTCCTCATTTTTCTTTATCCTAACCTCACCATTGTTCCCCTTTCTTTCCCTTAGTGACATTCTATCTCTGCTCTTCTCTACAGCCATCACAAGGTAATGTTCCTGACCACATGGTCACTCTCTTCCCTCCCCTAGTGGCATTCTATTTCCACTCTTCTATTACAGCTGCCACAATGTAATGTTCCTGACCATATGGTCATCTTTCTTGATGTCGTTTCATCTCCATCAATGGACAGCTTTTCCTGATTGTTTCTCTCACAATGGTCCAGTGCTCCTAGTTTCCATTGTTCCAAGTATGGTCATCACACTAGTACTTAAGATCCACTACCATGTGTTATGCTAACACAATGGCTAACAATAACCTCAAGAAACTAACCTCCTTGTACACACATGGGTGGTACTCACAAGGAGACGCAGCGACCATGAGACAAGGAAAACGTGGTGATGGATTGTATACCTCAGATAGGCTCCACTCAAGGAAGATTCCAAGTATCCGGGTAAGGGATCGAGAAGAAGTGAAGGTTCGAGGAGCAAAGGGTCTCACCTAAAGCACAAAGCTTTCCCAAGGTGGTCGTATAGTCACCACATAAGATTACATAGAACTAACTTAAGGTTACAAGGTATGAAATGGGCGTTATAAATACTGTGTGGGAGTGGAGTATGAAGCATGTGAGAGAACGCTTTAGGAGAGATAAACATCCGTAAGAGGAAAGTAGGCATAGGGGAATCTCTGGGAAATCCCTGGGGTGTCCCATCTAAATAGGGAATTGGAAATAAATAGAAGAGGCTGACAAAGCGAGAGATATAAATAGAACTTGCTGATGAAGCAAGGAATGGAAATGAAATAGAATGAAACGCAGCATATGAAATAGTGGAGCATCAGTGGTGTCTGCAGTGATGGTGGCATTGGCCAAGGCACCTGTGCCAAGGTATGATTCCCATGTCCTCCTAAAGTGGACGATGTCGTGCCGGAGTTGGATCTATCCAGAGATCTGGATCAGGTAAGAGACATTCCGGGGGATTGGTGGAGATCCCATATCCCAATGGAAAGTAGTCCAGTAGCCCATCTTCCTCCTTGTGTAGTGCGGCCACCTCTGCTTCTAGTAGGCTTGTGATGTCGTCCTCCCTCCATTGTTCTTCATAGAGCAGAAATGCTCTGTCTTGTATGTCCAGTCTTGGTTGCCATTTGTTGAATGTTGTCCCGTTAGTGTCCTGTTACGACTCATTCCTTGTATCACAATGGTCGCTAGTTCGATCCTCAGCTAGAACACTATTTCTTTTCTCCCATGATGACTCATTCCCATTCCATAGTATTCCATACCATTCCACTTGCTTTGTCATCGCTTCCTTCCATCTGATTCCTTCGCATTCCTTCATAGTCTATTGTCATCACTTTTAGTCATGCTTTGTCATTCGCTCAGTCATGCTTGGTCATGACTTGTCATTTCGCTTTGTCATGGAATATTCTTTCAGATTCCATGACCTTCCATAGCTAGGGTATATAAGCCTCGCCGCTCGCCTGTACATACCCCAGACTTGTTCTACTTGCAATCTACCTTGCAACCTCCTTCGAAGCTAGCCACTACTAGCCCCTCCTCTGTGAGTCTCCGTCATACTCTTGAGTTGGCGCTCTTCGACCACCTCTGCCTTCTGGATTACCAGGGCACGTTAACCCTTGTCTATGAACTACTAGGTGGCCCTAGTTAGTTCCAAACCTTGTTCAGCAAGTCTACTTCTGTCCCTACCCAGGCCAGTCGTAACATGTCCCGGGGGCAAATTGTAACACCATGTACCATATTCCATACACTTGATCTACACAATCTGCACTAGTTCTTGTAAACCTCTGTCTTGTTCCCAGTCCAAGCTCTTTGCTTGCCCTCTAGCCCTAGTCCAAGACTTTGGTCTTGCCCCTTTGTCCTTGTCCCAGAATCCCTCATAGAGGTTATTGGTCTCTTCATGAGTATCACCCTCAAGCCCCAGGTTACAAGGACTTGCTCCATGTAACAGTACATTTCTAGTGCTTTGGAATGTAATATGATAGCAGAGAACACAGTTTGTAATTTGACAAGCAGAATATGTAAGCCACCATAAGCTAGATTCAGACATGTGCTACTGATGATTCAAATTGGTTGGTGGCATGCACAGTGAGACTTCTGCTCTGTGATTGATTTGAGCAACATCTCTCTTGCTATGACCACATTCTGGCACCTCTTCACCAATGGTTTGCCAACCAGCACTCTACCCAGTATCATTCATTAACCATCCTCTTCCATGGAACACTCCCATGTAACCAAACCTCACAACTCAGAGCTCAATGTCAAGCTGCAGCAACCCACAGCACTGTTACAGAACAGCAAGCATAGTCTAAAATACTCTTTTGAGTCTGTCTCTTGTCATTCTGCAGTGCTGGATGTTCCTGCAGCCCAAACAGATGTAGATCTCGAGGCACCTGAGTTTGGACATGCATAGTGCTAAAGGAATGTCTGCTCTGTGCACCCCTCATTTCTTAAAGTACATAATATGTTATATACACCAGTGAGCTCGTTTAATCTGAACGACTACGGTGTCAAGGGTCAAGACCATGCGAAGGATTTGCAGGTCTGTGCTCTGCGATTTGGCCACTGCAAACTTTGCGGTCATCTAATAGGTGCCAAACGCCACTGCGCAAGTGCAGCGGGCTTGGATTCGAGCCTTACTAGCTCAAGTGTCGCGTGAGTCCATCAAACTTCCCGTGCACATGATCTCAGTAACTAGCAAGGTTCGCAATCAAAACATTCCATACCAAGCTAGTTTTTCCATCTATGGCAACTCATTAGCCTGCAACGCGGTGGCCAGCGTGGGATCGACTCACATCTTGACCGTTCGATCCCGCCCTCCACTGACGACCTTGTCAGCAACGAAATCGACACAGTACACTTCATCCGTGTGTCCTGGAAGGTCGTTTTTGAGTTTATACGTCTTGAGGTCCCAAATCTGAACGGGTCAACGAGATACTATGAATGCGCAGACGAGACGGGACGTACTTTGACGGTATGATCCTTGCTCGCACTGACCACCATCCGCGAATCTGCGCTCCATGCGAGTCGATACACTGGACCGACGTGTCCGCGAAGCGTCGCCACGAACTTGCCTATCGTCCCTAAATGAGGATGCATGAGCAGGGCTCGGAACCAACGACCCACAGAGGGCACGAAAGACGAACCAGATCCTCCCGTACAATCCCAGAGGCGCACAGTGCTGTCCCACCCCGCACTTGCTGCCCACCGGCCATCAGGCGAAAATGCCACATGGGATACTTGGCGTTGATGTCCCGTAAGTCGATTTACCGGTTTTGATTTGCTGGCTCCAGATTCGGACGGGGGTGAGAAAAGTGACCATAAGAAGAGGGTGTGGTCGTCAGAACCTGATATCAGAAGCTCGGGGGTGCGAGATACGAGTGCATCATAACGTTTTGATGCAAGAGTCTGGGCTAGGCAGGAAGGGATGAGTCCGCCGTTCATGAAACCATCTTTGTGCAAATGACAAACCTTCTTCGTCAGATGTTGGTCGTTTGGCGGAGTGATCGAATGGACCCGTCCGAAGCACAAAGTCCGTGTTGAGAGCGAGGGTAGTTACCCAGTGTGCGTGGTCCTTGAGGATCATCAATTGCTTTCCCTGTAGGATAGTCAGTAGTCTTGCCTAATTTGCGACGAAAAACTCGACCTCCTGTGCATCCCACACTCTCACAGTACGATCATTACTTGCAGAGTATAGCACACCTTTCCCACCTTTACCTCCACCTCCCCACTTGACGACATTGACACTGGCAGTGTGACCGCCGAGAGTGTATTCCAGCCGACGACTTGCCGTAGACCAAACGCGTACAGTTCCGTCTTTTGATGACGAAGCGAGACGCGGTGTGGTCGGGTTTCTGCGCCATCATGTGTCACATGTGTGATCCGATGCTTTGAACGTCAGGAATGCTTACATGTGGACAGGCTCCCAAGCAAGTGAAGTCACCCACTTTGAGTGAGCTTTCATCGCGTCGCCTATCGGCTTGCCTGACCTGGGGTCCCACAGTCTCAC
Source organism: Porphyrellus aff. niger (assembly GCA_038094255.1). Classification (NCBI taxonomy): domain Eukaryota; kingdom Fungi; phylum Basidiomycota; class Agaricomycetes; order Boletales; family Boletaceae; genus Porphyrellus; species Porphyrellus aff. niger. Next base: position 9,318 of record JBBPTR010000344.1, read on the forward strand.
GTGTCCGTCGTGACCGCCACTGGCCAGCTTACGCTCGATAGGGTCCCATTCGACGCAAAGGACCCATCCGGTATGGCCAACGAGGGTGTGGGATGGCGTCTCGGTATTAAGGTCCCACAGCCGGACATGGGTGTCGCCAGACCCTGTGGCAAGCAGTGCACCGGTTGGGGAGAAAGAAGCACACAATATAGGAGAAGAGTGGCCTAGACTCGTTGAATTGAATTACATTCACCCCAAGAATGTGCCATGGTCGATGCGACGCATGTTGATGGACTGACATACCGGATAGGGTGCTCGAGCAGCGTGTAGCTGGACGTACTCTGAATACGGATTGTGGTGCGCATCGAACGACGAGGATGTTCTCTTCCGAAAACGCTTGCGAGGGGTGATTGAGCACGTCATCTTGTATGGACTTGGAGATGACGATGCGGGTCGGTGCGTTGGGCTTTGTAGCGTCCTCGGGCAAAGCGACATGAAATGCGAAAGGCACGTGGTCCTCGTCCTCCTGGGTGGGAGATGTCTGAATGAAGATGTATGGTCACCTCGTGATGGCTTGCCTTTGTGCGAAGCTGATTCACGAGTGCTTCGAGGGTCTGCCTTGCTATGTTTGCGGGAAGGTTGACGGCAGGCGCAATCGGTGTCCCATCACGTTCATTTACGAACTGGACGACGATGTTCGGAGAGGGCTGTTCTGGCTCTGGCTCTGGCTCTGGCTCTGGAACGCCGTGATACACCTTTTGTCTTTTGGGCGGTGGAAGTAGCGTCGCCATACGTTCACTTACAGGATCCGAAGAAAAAAAAGATCTCGGATGGACATTGTCCGTATTGGTCGAAATACCCCCTGATGCCATGTCTCTTCACTGCACGGCCTCAGCCCTGGCATGTATGTCCTGTTCTGAGCGCTGATCGCGCCGGCGTACATGGATCTATGTCTACGCTCGTACTCGAGGAAGTGGCAGCCCTGTTACGTCTCGAGATATGATGCCAACTGTGATCAGGGTGGATCGATGCTCTCCATCTCGGCCGTGCTTCCACACGAATGATGCCTGATCTAGCCCACCCACTCGCTTCCATGCCATGGGTACTGGCATACAAGCGACGCGAACGATATTGTGAAACAGCCCGGTTGGATACATCATGGGTGCTGTGGTAAATCAGGGAATAATCCCCTATCAGCGAGATGGACCGGCTAACAAATGAATTGGCCTAGTGAATGATGGGGGTGGGATACGAGGTAGTTGTGCATCAAGGGTCGCGACGTTCTCTGATTGTGCGGTAGGTGAAAAACAAGACGAGGCACTGTCGCCGAGTTACGCCATGCGTTCATAGGGTGAGGCTGTGTCAGCTGCGGTGGGCTGAAACAATGACCTGTCCTGACAAGCACATGCCCGCCCCTCGCCAGACTCGCCCGGGCCCGTCGGCAACGACGACAACAATGACGGTTCGACGTGGCGCCATGGCGACGAGCAGGTGTCGGTCGTTGGATGGTCCTAAACCCTAACCCATTGTTGTGCTGTTCAATAAGTCTGTTTGTTCTTGTTTGTGGGGAGGTCCAACCGTATGCTCGCGCTGGCGCTTTTACCTTGGTCCGCATCCACGTTCGTCGCATTCCCAACTCCCCCTCCACCCACCCAACCAACCAACCAACCATGGCTAGCAAGGCTGCTCAGAAACGCGTACGCCCGCCCTTCGCCGCACCAGTGCCGCCCGCTAATTTTCCCCGTCCAGCTCACCAAGGAGTATATCAGCATGCAGAGAGAACCTCCCCCCTTTGTCTGGGCAGTTCCCGATGAAAAGAACATACTCACTTGTTAGTGTCTCCCCATCGATTCGAAATCTCTTCTGATCCCTTTCCTTAGGGAATTTCCTTATCGTGCGCGATTTTACTTACCGTCTTCAACCCGTGCCAATCACCTGATTTACAGCGCGGTCCGCCTGACTCACCGTTCGACGGTGGAGAGTACCATGGTGTCCTCCTCTTCCCTGCAGAATACCCCTTCAAACCCCCTGGGATCAAGGTTGTTCTCTCTCATTGTTCCCTTTGCAGACGTTGTAACCGATTTTCTCTCAGATGTTCACACCGTCCGGCCGTTTTCAACCAGATAAGAAGATTTGCTTCTCGATGTCAGATTTCCATCCGGGAACGGTACGCTATCTTCTTCGCTCGTATACTTATGTCACCGCTCATCTTCTTCGAAACTTTCAGTGGAATCCCGCATGGAGCGTCGCAACAATGTACGTTCATTTTTTCATACCCCGGCATGGCCGGACTTCCGTGATGACCATTTACTACGTCGCGGCTAATTGGATAATCACCGATAATCACCGCTGACCTGGTATTTTTAGATTGACCGGCCTCCTATCGTTCATGCTATCCGATGAAATGACCACTGGCTCTGTCACTTCGTCGGACAGCCATAAGAGAACATTTGCCTCCAAGAGCCATGCTTTCAACCTGACTCAGCCTCGCTTCAGAGACGCATTCCCGGATGTACGTCGCCGGCCACTTGATTTGTCGTTAGGAGGCTGATTGACGTCTCATCACTCGGCTTTGCTGTGATTTTCGTGTTCCTCGCTTTGGCTGTGCGCTTGCTGTTGATCATTCTAATCGCTTACAGTATTGCATGCCCACCCTGAGGGACTTGCCAAACATGGGTGAGAGGGAGCGTGGGAAGCCGGACACTGGGTCAACGAGTGCGGCCAGTCCCTCTCCCTCACCCCCACCATCCTGCAACTCAGCAACACTTCCGCAGCAGATAACCCTCAGGCGGAATGTCGGAACAGTTCAAGCGCCGATAGCAACGAATGCACAGACGACGGTTGACACCTCGAGCTCTTTGACATCTACAAACAAACCGGTTGTTCCTCAAGGATGGTCAGCATCTTGGCGACAGATAATCTGGGCGAAGTGGAGATGGGGAGTGCTAATTGCGTTGGCTGTCATTGTCTCGAGACTTTCTGCCGGTTCTTGATGTTTCTCTGCCGGCCAACACGACATACCTGACATTTTCCATGTTTTCTGGATTTTAAGAGGGCATCAACTGTCAGGTGTGTCCTGACTTTTTTAAGCAGTTTATTTTCCGTGTCGCAAGTATTAATTTTCTCCCTTGCGATCTCACTTGCTTCGTCCGTGAGCTCTGCGCAGCACATCAATGCTGCTTGTGATCATTCTTACTCTCCTTGCTTGAGTTTTCTTGTTTTTCTCCGCTCGTTACCCATCTCCCCTCGCATTATGTTAGCAAATGTATTACAAGTTGTTCAGAGACTCGACCTAGACTTGATGCGTTTTTAAGCATCACCTTAATCTCTCTTGACCTTGCCAGAGTCTCGTCAACGGTCTGTCAGTGTCCTGTAGCACTTGTCCGACACTGTTCCAGATGTCGTCTGCAACTTTGTCTTGATCCTGTCCTGCATCGATTACGACCCAACAATGGGTGCCGACCTCCTCGCCGATTTTCTCAAAAATCTGCCGGACCCTCGTCTGCACCTCTTGTTTTTCATACCTTTCCTCTCCATACCCTCCTCTTTGCATTGCCACCTCTGGTTTAATGTTGAGGAATAGCGTGAGATCAGGCGCAGGAAGACCAATCTCAGGTGCTCTGCACCACTCATAAGTGAGATCACGTTTTTGAGCTGAAAACGCGATGCCCGAGAATGCGTAACGATCTACGACGACCGTCGTACCCGACGCCAGCATCGCTTCGATGGTCGGGCTGTGGTAGTCATAACGGGGATAAGACGGAAGGGAACGTCGCGCCGACCGACGCCCGTGCATCGGCGAAAAGTCGGCGGCGAGGGGGACAAGAAAAGATCAGTCAGCGCACACAGCACGTTAGAACGGGAACGGCACGAAAGGAACGTTACGGACGCGAGTTCCCATCGGTTGGCTGAGAAGAGGAGATGGATGGCGTGATCGTCGAGCTCGGACTCGGAGCGTAGATATGCGTCGATCATCTTCCCGATCGCCGTCGTTCGGTCTGGTTTGTGCGTGATGTGTCGTATGATCCACCCCATGTGCGATGGTGATTGCGATAGGAAGATCGTCGTTGGTGTTGAGATTGTGTGAGGGTGGTGTCATGGTAGGCGAGCGTCAGAATCACCGGGGGACGTGATAGTGGAGGAAGGTCTAACCAGGAAACTTGAGAGATACGGCTTTAGGAGCGGATCCTGCGCTGGACGCATCCGTGTTGAAGGACTGGATGCGATCCACGAGACGCGCAACTTGGGTACTTTTTCCAGATCTATCTAGTCCTTCGATGACGATGAATGCGCCACGCGCAGGGGGAGACATGTGTGACCGGGTCGTACGATGAGATGAGCGAGAGTACGGGCGAAGGTCCGCTCAGATTAAATTCGTGGACGGTGTGAAACACTATGTAATAAATTCGAAGAACACTGAAATCTATGGAGGGCGTAAACATCGAGTTCATACTGACTCAAGTACTCATAGTCGGATAGCAGGATCGTGGTCCTCCGATTCCCTCTTGCTATTATTGTGGCCACCATTTTCGGGTTATACACAACTTCCCTCTGGTCCATCCCGCTGCTTTAGTACCGTAGCATCCTTCTGTGAGCTCTTACATCGCGTATTTTGGCATAGGCTACGAGACACAGGAAGCTGTAGTAAGGGATAACAGACACGAATCGGTAAATAATATAATACACAAAGTACAGATGAGAAGATGAAAAACATAACCATCATGACATTTCATTACAAGACACTTTGAAACTCGTTTCAGCTAGCCCATCTGTGAGAGCATCTAACAGTGCACTCATTCAACCAAGCGCAATCCAGTCGCACGCGCGCATAGATTGACTGACATGCCACGGCATCCTTATGACCGTCTCCTTATGCAGTTCGTTGACCGTACATCGTTCACTGCACAACACGAATCTCCCCATCCCCGACTCCAGTCCCGTGTATAGGCATACCGTCGGCGGGCGGGACGCGCGAAAGTAATAGATTGTAGCCGACATGGTGTCGATGAGTGTGTACAAGTCGTCGTCCTCTCTCGCGTTGAATTTCTGACCCCGGATGGCGTCCAGTTGCGCCCGGTTTCCGCGTCTGAACTTGCCAGTTTCGGTTTGGGAGAGGTTGGTACCGGAGGGGCTGTATGATGTTCTCGGCAAGGCAGCGATTGCACCTCCGTACATGAAGTCAGAGGCTTCCTCTGCAGATATCAACCCCTTGACGCCAACCAGCCATGGCTGTGCTTGCACTATGCGTCCAGAGGTTCCGTATGCCACCAACAGAGGCGAAAACAGCGTCAGAACAAGCGCGACGACGAGAATGATCCATACTCTAGGTTGAGCAGGCTGATCGGATCCCTCGTCCTTTTCGCTGGCCTGAAGCAGTTTATAATATATCTCTAGAATGATCCCGACGGAGAGCAGTTCCCAGAATAAGTTGGGGAGATAATTGGCGATGAACCGCCTGCACGAGCGTCGCGTAGCGAAAGAGACCGCTGGAAAGTCCCTCCACCGGATGGCTGCTGCACGACAACCTCCAAGGACGATGGCTTCTCTTTCTGTCATTCCTACGACCTGAATTTCCGGCTCGATGTCCCATAAATTCGCTCCCAAATGGTCTTCTTCTGCATACCAGCAAGCAGTGTCAGGGATTCGAGAAGGGAGAAGGGAGACCATGCGCTCCACCAGGCGATCGTTGTCATTGGCCATCGAGAGTCTCACGAGAGCTTGTAGCTCTGTTTCCTGAAAGTGTGGATGGATACGATGTTCGAAGAAGCCCATTAGGGCGTACACCCTGTCTGCCCTGAAGTGCAGTTTAGCCCCAGGCTCTGCCAGTGCATCTAACCTCCCGCTCGTACGTCGCCAAAGGGCAGCCTTGAGAAGCGAGAGTCTTTCCAGCCTCTCCAATGGGTCTCTCAGCCCATACGTGTTGATGATGGCTGATTCCACAGGGAACTCAGCATAGGAGCGATTGGCGAGTTGATGGAGGTTGATGGACATAACTCTTCTGTCCTTAAACCTGAAGCGCAATTCATGGCTCAAGAGAGCTTCTGGAAATGTCCAGAGACGTCGACCGTACATTTTCCATGCGTCCTCCTCCTCGACGTCCCTCGTGATCTCAGAAGAAGAAGGACAGAGCATGATAAGAGTGAACTCGGCGCCACGGTAAACGTCCGCCATTCGGTATAGATCCTTGTCAATCTCTTCCGGAGGCTTGTCCTCTTCTCTGTCTGTCAGCGTCAGGTCGATCCAGTATGCGGTCTGACTGAGTGATGCGAGAACGCTTTCGACCTCCGCAATGAATGCCGCCTCCAAAGCGGCGCTAACC